>JAUIMW010000370.1:0-18497 GCA_033557785.1 Enochrus cinctus | reverse complement strand
ATATATATATATATATATTGCAATCTATTTTGTACTTTGTTCTTTTTTCTTTTCTTTGGAGTTACCCTTTTTTAAATATGACGTAACTAATAAATAATAACAAAGAGGATATTTGCCCTGTATAAATAATATTTCAAACATAGGCGAAGAGTCGATACCAAATGGTAGAAAGGGACAGTAATTTCAACATGACATCCTTTCTCTTCATCTTTCGCATGAAATTTATTCAAAGCGTTCCCTTTTCCTTAGCAATTCTTATTTCATTGTAAACGAATATAATCTAAATATATACTAAATAAATAATAAATAAATGATCAGATCAGATAAATAACATCTTACAATGCCACCACATGACGAGGACCACGCTTCTACAGCAACAAGTAACAGAGGACTGGTTAGAACACGAATCGCTGTTCTTTTGAATATCTTACGGTTCTAAGAGAATTTAGCAGCTGGGTTGTTTCTTTTTTAGTATTCATCTATAAGGTAAGAATATATAACATTAACCCTCATTTTTTTTCTTACTGTTTAAAAATTGTATTTGTTTATTTATGACGGAGGATTCTACTTACCGAATTATTATTTTCAGTGTCTAATATTTTAACATCATCAAAGTTAACAACATGTTTGGTCTCATTTACATGTTGTACCAGGGCACAAGCCTTGGGTTTGTGGATGATGTCACTGCGGTGTTGGGCAATTCTGAATCTAAGTTTCTGATAAATAGTACCAATATATTTACTTTTACACTAATTTATCATTTTTATCTTTTAAGTTTGTGAAAAACATATTTTTGTATTAATATCCTTAACTTTTTAAATTTTTATAGGAAATGTCTTGAATTTGATTATTATGATCAATTTTGTTATTATGTTAGGTGCGTTAAACGTATTTTTATTATAAATTAAGTTTAGAGTAATTAGTTCTAACTAACATTGATTTCAATTTAACTAAACTATTTAATCGGCAATTAGGATTTACTATTTCAAGTATTCTTTCCAATATTATCAAAATTATAAAAAAAAAAGATGCAAAAAGAACCAAACAAAACAAAACAAGGCGTAAATTATTAGTACTTACAGGAATGCGGTATTATTACAAAGGTATATAAAAAACATATTGATAATACAAAATAAACGTATTAAAATTTACAAGCATGGATACTCTATAAAATCATTCGCCTATAAATATTAAAGGAAAAACAAAAAATAGTTGTTTTTATTACTTTCAAGCGTATTTCTATTTTAAATATTTAGCTGTAAAATTCAAATCTAAAAATACAAAAGAACCAATGTTATCTATTAAATTGTAGAAGTATAAACTAACAAATAACCAACAACATTACTAAAAGGACTTTTGTAAATAGCGTTTAGGCCCTCGATCCCTCACCTCGAGTTCATTACCACATCTGTCCTTTGGTTTATACGACATATTTCCATGAAAACTCTTCGTTCCGCACTACTTTCTTTATCTAAAACCTTTACACCTTCAAAATCTGGTTTATATTTCGTGCGGTTAATGTATTGGCTTAAGGCACAAGCATCCGGCTTTTTTTCTAATGTCGTTTTTATGTAGGTTTAGTCGTTTTTCAAGTCTTTGACTGGTTTTTCCGCGGTAAGTTTTTTCAAGTGTTTGTTTCAAAATTGGGCCTAAAAAACAAAAATATTTAAATATGTATTACCTTTTCACAACGGAAGATGTTTTTTATTTATTTATAATTTCAATAAACTTTGTGAATGTGAAGTTCACATGCAGTACAATACAACATATCAATTTGAACTTGTTAAAATTCAATTAGTTTTCAGTTGTGTTTTTCATTGAATAATATTATTTTTTTGTAATAATCTAGAAAATTTCGATGTATAATAAAAGACCCATTCTGCAAAGAAGATTTAGTTAAACTCACTTATTTAGTTTTAAATTAGTGATGTTTATAAAAATTAACAAAATAAATTTTACCTACAGAAACACTCTAAAACATAATAAATCACCAAAAGCAATAGTTTTTCCATATTAATATAATTTAAAGTATTAAGACATCGAAATATAGATTTTAATAAATTTAAATAGTTTTCATAGAATTCCAAGAGATGTATACAATTTAAAGAGAACCGGAAATTGCTTTTCCTTTAAAATTTGACGTTCATGAAAATGTATGCACATTCTAAAAGACCACTAAAGGAGCTTATTTTTAGTTAAATAATAAACTGCTTCCGTATGCTTTCACTTCACTGAACTTTCGTGATGCTTTGATGCGGCGATTTATTTGGGCAATATTAACTTTTACCAGCAGTATGTATATGATTCATTGCTAAAGAAAAATATTGAATTTTTTTATAAAAAAAAACGCAATCTGTCATTAAAAAAAAACAGCGAATTATATTTTTAGAAATTTTTTGTGTTAAATTTAAAAATTAAAAAAGGTAAAATCGTTTATCATATTTTCCCAACATCTTTCAAACATAAATCAAAAATTTTTCAGGTTTTTTTACCTAAACTGCAGCAGAAATACATTCAAATTGAAACAGCGATATTACCTACCTCCAAAAGGAATATGCAGTTTAAAAATCCTTATTTTTACACAGATTATGAACATAACTCATCCCTCTAATTGGGCGTCTACTTCGCTCACGGCTCTTCGCCTCCGGGACTTGTGCTAAACCACATGCTACTAAACCGACTTGTTTGAGAATAATGAACTTCGTAAATTTATCTTTCGCCGTGCTAGGAAAAAACGAACGTCTGACTCTAGAATCAAGGTATAAATTTTATTAGGGGCCCTTTTATTTCAGAAGCTTTGTTCGTGATATAAGCCACCTCTTATGTAGGAAGTTCGTTAATTGAGAAAATCCCACAGAGCAGAATATCATAGAAATTCCCTTCTGTTTTCATTAATATTATATTAATTGAGTTATTACACTAACAAGCATTTTCGCAAAGACTCCCACATTAATTATTAAAATGTAGACGGATAGCTAAGCATTATCTAATTGTGTTAACTGCTTTGTAATCATAGTACTAGATATGTGACAAACTTATCTACGAGTATTTCGGTGAAAACTTGTAATTTATTATATATAAATTATGTCAAGAAATAAAATACAAGCTTCAATATTATAAAAAGAAGAAATTAATACAAACGTATTTCTTAAAATGTTAAATTCATTTAAAGAATTGCCTATCGCTTTGTGAACTGTTGAGAAAAGTGCTTGTCAATATTGCGGAGTAAAAAAATTATATTTCCCTAATTAAAAGATTCTAAAACAAAGTTGGTATAGATTGTGATGCCGATATTAAACAATTACAAATAAATATGCCTTTTACAAAATCACAAGCAACATTTTTTGAACAGCTAATTTCTAAGATGATGAAAAATTTGGCATCCATTTAATTGTCTAGTACCAAAATACAAAAGTTTGAACTCAAAGTAGTGCAATTGAAATTCACATGAAGATATTTGTTGTTGATTGTTTGAAGTTGATTTTCAAGAAACACATCCTAGAAAAAAAACTGCATGTAATGCTGTAACTGATATTTCAATAATTGTCATGGGCTGGGAACAGAAAAGAAGGTTCTTAATTTAAATCTCAAAATTACTGGTTAGGAGTGTTTTTATTAGCAATATTTAAAAAAAATATGTTATAAGATAATAAAAAAGTAAAATAAAAGTAAATAAAATATGACAAACGAAAATTAAGAAACAAAAAGGACTAAACAATAATTTATTTGTGTCACAAGAAGAATTTATTTAATAATTTTTTAACTACCTGGTAGATTATTTATAGTTACTTTATTTTTTTTATTCTCACATTACATCTTATAAAAAATTTTTTAATGTGGTAGTTTTTGAATTTGGACAAATAAATGTTTGTAGACTACAGTGCAATTTTGACAGTTTGAAACACCTATTATTAAAAACCATGATTTTTTTGGGAATATATAAAGGTTGGTACAGCCCCAGCATAATTGCAGCCGTTCCGGGGTATAAATTTCACCATGTTTTAATGTCACATGAAATATTTTATTTTGGACATTTTATTGTCAAGGCTCTTTATATTCATAATTCATTTGTCAACTTTAATTGATTACTTTGGGCATATTATTGTACAATTATTTTGTTTCATAATTATTCACTAATATTAACGGTATTAATATAATATAATGTAAAATATTAATAATAATAACCTTGGCAGATAGATTATTATTATATATCATTAGATATAAAGAAACTTTCTTAAACGAAAACAAAAGCGTTGAACTACTGAAGTGGATAAGGTAAAATTTAATTATTCTCGTCTTAGATACGCAAAATAGTCTAAAATGTGTATTGAAAATAGCATGTGTATGTTAATGATATTCAAATTTATCATTCACTTCCTAAAAACAAAATTGATGAAAATATTTATTCTGAGATATTTTAGTCAATTCCACACACAAAAAAACGAAAGAACTCTGTGACCCTCGGCTGCAGACAAAAATTCCAGTCGTGGTCTCAATGCCTGGCGTCGGTATTTATGTTTTACGACAAATTAAATTTCATCAGTACATAACAAAAAAAAACATCAAATTTCAAATAAAAAACCAAAATTCTTTGGAAATGGTAGGTTACGTTAGGTAGCCACCGAACAATTATGTGTTCCTGTTATGACATGGTGTATATTTTCATCTTATTTTTCGTTTTAATCTTCTAATTGTCTACAAATTCAATTTAGTTATATAAACGGAAGTCTCTGTATTCTAAAATTGTTAACGTAATAAATGATTTATTATTATTTTTTAAAATATGTAAAGATATAATTTTATCAATCAACAAATCGGCACCCCAATAATTTCAGAGCAAACTAAAAATAATTAATATAGATATACTTTTTAGAATGTTAAGTTATGCTACAGCACGAGTCCCAGTTTCTGGTATTTTTCGTTCAAAAATTACAAGAATAGGATCATTTCCGGTATTATTATAAGATTATTTGTTTGCAATATAATATAGTCAAAAACAATTAAACTATTACTGTATATATAATACTTGGGCATCAACTTATTACTAAGATGTTATGGAATGAAATAACAATTCTAAGATGATTAAACGAATCAAGTGATCTGAATTTTCAGGATATATCTACAACTGTATCAAGTTTCTAGTTATTGGTATTTATCTGTTAAATAAATTAAAACAAAAAAACAGTCGAAAATTGGTTTGCCAAACATTTTTATTAAGTAAAGTGTAATTTAATGTGAAATATTTTTTAATTTTAACACCAATATTTTTATATTTTTTCAAATGCTTAACACTATTCTAAGATAGCTACTTTTATGCGTGTAAAAAATATTCCAAATTAATTGCAATATTTTTAAGATTTAGAGAAAATTATTTATACAACTTATTTAATAAATTATTGCATGTTTTCAATATTTATGGTTTACTTAATTTTCCGATAGCATGGCTCTAAACCAATTACATACCATATATACAAACAAATTTTGACATGAAAAAGATAAAATATTTTTTTCAATCGTGTAGCTTATTACAAATTGTTTTTTTATTTCGGTTATTAAGTAAATTTTTACTAACACTTGTCTTACTTGAGAAAAAGAAGTCTAACACAACTATCCAAAACCTAATTGGCATAAAAATATTTTCTTTTTAAATATGTGTAAATATAAAAATATTATATAGTAACTTGGTTGTTCCATATTTAAATTAATTGACCAAAACACAAACAAAACTCGAGAACAAATGTTTTGAACAATACTTTACAATTCAAAGATGATAGCCAATATTGTAATTTTGTTATACATCATTTTTTATTACATCACATGGATGGAACAAATATTTAAATTGATTATCCAAAACAAAAAAACTCGAAAGAACGATCGTACACCGCCTTACACTTTCCAATAGAATACGAAATATATCCTTGGATCACACAGCACTGACATATATTTCTGCACATGAAAAATAGTAGAGTAGTAGAAATTGAACAAGAGCTGAGGATAACTTCATTTTAGGTAGTCAACAACTCTAAAGTATATGATGTATATAAGAAAACATATACAAAACTTTTAAAAACCCCAGAAAATGATATGGATTACGCAATAATTAATGTTAAATGAAGGCAAAAGTTGTACCCCATAAGAATCGAGATTAAATTTGATGTATAAATGTATAAGAAACAAAGTAAGTTATATTAGTGCTTTTAGAGGTTCTTCCTGTATTACAATATTACCTGTAGTAATACTGTTCCTAATAAAGTTACCGGTCTATCAAATTAGTTACTGAGTTTGTAATTAAAAAAGTTTACTCGTTTGAATACATTTCGCGGGTAAAGAGGACAACAACGCGTTTGTTGACTTTTAATTATGTAGTTATGAAATGTTTTTTATTATTAAATTTTAAATGCAGGGGCTCACATCATCACTTTCTATTATGTCAGAAACAAAGCTTTTCTACACGCTAGAGTTCATTCATTTTAAAATCAATTCGTTAAAGAATTTTAAATTGCCATTTTTTTCACGAATTCACAATTGTTTATAAAACAATAGTTTATATTATTGCCGCAGTTTCTATAGTTTCATAAATGATTTTATTTTAGGTATAGCTATAATAATTACATGTACTTGTTTAGGAGTCAAATATCATTAATTCTTAATATTAAAATCTTATTTGGAAAATACTGCAAGGAGAAATAGTTGTTTTAAGACATATTTGTAGTTTCCTTATGCACAAAAAAAAATAACAACGAAGACCTATTCTCGGTGAAAAGTAACAAAGCGAGAGAAATTTAAAAAAAAAGTAAAAATCAAGATAGACAATCCAGACATTGTATAACAGCAATTACTTTAGACTAGAGAACTGCCAACAGTAATAATATGTTATTTGGTTAATGAGTTATTCATATAATTATAATTACTATGTAATGTAAACTGTTTACAAACCCACGGCGGTCGGTGCTCTAGTAATAGATACGATTGACTTAACTAGACCCTCAAATAGAACATTTTAATATCTAAATATGTATCTAAATTATAAACTTTAATACAATGGGTCGTAACGAGTTTCTTTGTGTTATGAATAGGAATCAAAAAGATAGAATCCGTTCACTTGGGAGATATTATAAGCGACTAAGCGAGATATACAGAATAATTTTCTTAAAAATAATTTCTATAACAAATGTTTTATTTAGTAAAAAAAAGAGTATTTGTAAAGAGATACGATTATACAGTGTAAGGAAAAATATAAAAAGCACGAATTCGAAATATCTACCACGAAAATTATTTCTACAATATTATTTTGATTGGGTCTTTTAAATGTATTAATAATAATAATAATCAAACATAATTTCAAACATTATTTTTAAAACTATATAAATACCTGATGAGTTTTCTTGACCGCCCAGTAAAAACTCTGAAGCAAAATAAGGTTCGGGGAGGTAATTAACTATCATCACCTAGTATAATCTTACAAATAAAACACGACTACCTTTATAAACTTCCGAATGTTTTGTATGATCCTTATGAATCGCTGTATTTTATACTACATAAAAATTATAATATCATATGATTATAGAACGTCCTAGTTTTGTTTGGAGGTTGGATGCTTCCACGATAACCGAGACATACTCTATGTATAATAGAAAAAGGGCGAACGATAAAAAGCTACCGAATATGTCCCATATGACAGGATAACTTTATTTACGATTAGGCGCTTCTCCAGCTCAACGAATTAAACGTATTGAGGTAAACTATATTAAGTCGTAAATTATCTTAAAGTGTAATGTCGTACGGACATTAAATGGTATTTGTGCTTCTTTTATACATTTATTGTAGACGTCTCTTATATTATTTATGACTATTACAGTAGTATACCAAGAGTACAAAATAAGATGGAAAATAGTGAAAATTATGAGCAATGTCGACATATAAAAACTGAAAAAGGAAAAGCTACACGAAAAAGCTTTCCCTTCGCTATGTTAAGCATTTATCATGTGACATGGTTGAGGTAAAATGACCTTTTTTACTATTGCGACTTAAGACAAAGATCTTAATCATATCTGCTATTATTTCGGACATCTTCGTTAATGGATGCCACAAATTGTTCATGCAGACGGATGCAACGGAAATGACAAATATTAGGATAATAGTTTGAACGACTAACAGTAATCGCTTTATAATTTTTATTAGCCTTTTTTGTTTTTGTTTGAACATCTTGTGTGTTTCTCACCCGCAAAAAAAAACGTATGCTATCTTGGGAATTGAAATTTTAATCTACATGACGCAGTATTAAAATTTAACAAAAGCAAAGAAGTATTTTGATTATAGCTAAAGTTTAGATTCATAAAATTCATGAATTTATTGAGTGATATAGACACGATATCAAATGAAAATTTTTAACTGAAATGAAATAATTACTTTTTCGTTGACTTTTCATGTAAAATCATGTAGATGAAGACAAAGGCAGAGTAGCATTAAAAAATCTACCGAAATCTTTCATTATGCTTACTAATGAGATTGTGAAAATTTATGCTAGAGAGCTCCCTTATCGGTACAGAGAACAGAATAATGGTCACCATTGCGAGTGAATCGTCGTTATTTAAATCAAAAACATTAAATTTGCGATTCAAATAATTTCTCTAGAAGCTCGAGGAAGTCAATCAATAAATCAAGTACTTTGATTCCTTAAAGCTCCGCGATTTTCCAGTTCACTTTAACTTGAATTTTCACACATTTTGAACTCAACAAACTCGTTTCTTTTTTCTTTTCGGACAATTACTAGTGCTGCCAGAACTTGAGCTGAAGAGTTATACTCTATAAACTATCGTATTTTTGCAGAATGAAGAAAAACTGTTGCTTGCTGCTTATTTCTCCTGCTATTTGGAATTTATAAGCGAATTCCAGTCACCATAACGCATTATATAAACTACTGCAAAATGATTTTTAATAGAAAACATTTTCTAATTGATTTACATTTAATAGAAGGTAGATATTTAAATGATGGCGAAAAATTCATGGAATAAATTTTCTTGCAAACTCATTTTCAGAGTGATTTTTATAATTAAACTTCCTCCGATCTCTATTGTTAAGGTTTTATAGGGCATGTAATAAGAGCTTTCCAAATTCTATGTAGGATTTCATTAATTTGGGTTGTTCTATTAAACCATTTGCTTACTTGTTTTCTACCCATTCTTTATAATCTATAATAAAATATATACAAATTTATGTTTAATATGGACATTAGATAAAAAATATAATCATCTGTGGTGAACAAAATGAAAACTTAAATATTTCCAGAATCAATAGAAATTATACATTAATTTAATACTTTCTCCTCTTAAAGAAATTTAATTTATTTTTCTCATATTCCTAAAGCCTAAAACAGATGTTTACAGAATGTAAGAAACCTACAGCTTAAAGGCGTTATCAAATTATGTTTGGCGCTTAAAATGTACCTTGTTGTTGAAAACGAATACGTATATTTTGTCATTATAGTAAATATAGGATCGAAAATATGTATCACTGTTAAAATGAAAATAGAAGTTTTCATAGTTTACAAAAACTTAATATTATTCTGTGATGAACACTCGCATCATCGGACCGTTGTCTAAAACAACGTCCGCATTTAATACAGCAGACCAATTACAACAACTTTCCTTAACTAATCCTTGCCTAGAGATATTTGTACGGCAATAATCTTTATTCTATGTTGTTTCCGCCGAATTATCTACTTCGAAAACAAATTAATTCATGCCTTAATTTCTAAATTATTAACTTCAAACAAAACCTCTCGCTCACAGTTTTGTATTAATATGAGTTTTATCTCTAAAGTTATAATTTATACGGAATAAATGGTATAATTCTGAACCAACGCTAAAAGACTAATTAAGCTACGTAGTATATTTGCAGGAAGACCTTCTAGACATATGAGGTCATGTGGTTGAAAACTTCTGGAAATTAATTACTTTTGCCAATGGACTTTAGTCACAAACATTAAAATTACTTGCTAGTTGTTAAATGAGTTAGGCAAGCAACGCTTCTTTAATAAGTTTCACAGTTTTATCGCATCACTAAAAGCAATGAAATTTTAAATTTATCACTAAATTATGTAAATATGCTATTTGACATTTAATCTTACTGCAGATAATTCAGATAACAATCAAATTGATTAACATTGGCTGTATGTTAGATACATAAAATTAAAAAAAAATGGTAATTATGTATTGAAATAAGTATACTGCTATTTACGAAAGGTATTTGTAAACATTAATAGAATAAATGTATACAATTTGTAATAATAATATGTGTAGCTTATATAAGATAATGTAAACAGAATAGTTCGGTACTCGCCACTTTTGGACGGAATAACCAAAAAAACCTTTAATTACTAAAAATTTTGAAAACTTTTATACTTTATTGTGGAACATGCGATCCACCTATAAAAGGAAACTAGGCTAGTACATACAATTGATAAATATCTGAAGAATAGCTGGATTTCGCGGAAAGGATTTTAATTTATTATTTGATTGAGAAGTTATTTCATGGGCAACTCTATATTGTTGAAAAACGGCATATCCACAACACAAACTGAAAGACAAACATTATTACATTTGTCGACGTTTCGATACCAATTTTTTCGGCGCTTCATCAAGACTACTAAAAACAATTAGCAAAAAACAAAAATCAGAAAACTTTGGTGTAGACCCGAAAAAATGATGACGAAACGTCGACAAATGTAAAACAATGAACCATGAAATCAATTAGACCTAAGACCATCTTTCAATTTATATGGATTTGTCTTTTATTTCAGCTTAATTAAAACAGATATTTTCCTCAGTTCATTTTATTGCGTGACAAGCAACCAGTGCTTTTGCTCTTTTAATAATAAATCTGTTATGCAAATATTATAAATTTAAGGTAAAGAGCGGATTAAAAAGTGCTATTTGATATATTGTTATGTACCACAGTTTATTCGCTTTGACTAAACAATTTAAAACCTTCCAAAACGCAATGTGCAAAGATAATGATTGTTCTAAAACCACAAATGTCAAATCGAAAGTGAAGAAGGCTGTGATAAAGAGTAGCTTACGTGTCATTTGGAGACTTAAGTTTTGTTGGGGAGAAAAAGGAGATAATAGAGCATGGATAGAGAAACTAGAAGTAGATCAAATATTAGTGTTATTAGGTTATTAGTCGCTTTACATAAAGAGATACTATTGTCTTTATTTATCTTCCTGAAACTTGTTGTTGAAAAAGCGTTGCTTGCTTAACTCATTTGACAACTGGCAAGGTCATTGAATTCTGGATCAATTTCCGACAAAAATGTATGATTCTATCTTTGTTCAACGTTAATATTTACTATGGAATAAACAAAGATAGAATTATACATCTCTAAACAAGAAACTTCCTGCTTCCTGAGTTACCTACTCTATCGCCTTATAGAAAAAACGACACCAAGAAACCGCCACATCTTCATCATCTCCAACTTCGACAACTGTATAAAGATCTAATTGACAATACAATTTTAATTTGCAATTTTGAATGTTTACTAAAACTTAAAATATTTTCTAACTCAATTACTAGATTTGGATTTTATATAAATATTTGTTTATTACGCAAATATTTCATTTAATTTTAGTTTTATCTTAATTTTTATGTCAAAACGATACCTTATTTAATTATGTTAGTAGAAAACTTAAAATAAAAAGGATATAATTGACTTCAATTAAAGTATCTAACAATTAATTAAAAAAGTCAAAAACAAACTATCTTAAAAAATACGACAATGTATATAAGATTCAATGTAAGAATTGTAGCTCCTCTTATTTTGGGCAATCATCACAATTACTAAGAAATAGAATAAACAATAACAACGCAGATAACTTACAAATTTTAAATACCGAACACAATCTATAATAAAAGACTTATTAGTGAAATGTTACAAAATAAAATGAATGAAACCAATTATTACAAGTTAATAAAACATATAAGGAGGCTCACTGTCATACATAAAAACATAAACTTTTTCATTTTTTAATCTAGTTGTTTCTTATTCACATAAAAAAAAACATTTTATATTTATTATGTATATTTTTAGATATGGAAAATTTCAACTGGATCTACTACTACCTTTAATTACCAATTATTCAAAATTGGTTTAGACACAATTCCCATATTTGAAGGAAAGGAAACATTTTTATTTACACTGTAGAGAACATAATATCTCGATACACTCAGTTTCCAGAAGTAGCTTCTACGCTTAGAGCTGCAACTGGAATGACCTCAAAAATGTAATTATAACGCATTTTGCTGACACTCATTCTTTGGGACAAAGAGTTTGTACTAAAATAAGTTTATTTTCCATTACTTTACACTTAGAGGTAATATGTACAATTGCGCTTGCGCTGGCGATCCGATCCGAATTAAAACAGACAGGATTCCAAAAACCTTCTAGCCGTTTCTAGCGGGTTTGTTTCTTGAATGTCTGGAATCTTCGTATCTAAAATGTTCTATATGCCCGCTTTCTTGAATCCAGATATCCCAATAGCGTGGTATTTTCATTTGACAATCTCTGTGGCATTTTATATTTATCTATTGGTTGCAGATCTCTTCCTTTCCTCGGACACTTGGTGCGTGGCTATATCTACAACTATCTCCTTCTCTACATTCTGCATTATAGTAGGAGTGAAAATCCTCGTTCTCACTGATATTGTCCTATTTCTTCTGATACCAACAGTATAACTGCCCAAGGTGAAGTTTTGAATCGAGATGACCTCCACTGCATCTTGTGTGGATAGTCTTTCTACATCGGCCGAAAATTCTTGGATTCTTTCTTTCGGTCTTAGCTTCCTGCTGTTTAATCTTGCCCTGTATACTGGAGTCATAGAAGCGTCTCCAAACCGCACCTCATTGACTAGACTTCTGTAGAGAGCCTTTGATTGTGTGCAGCACCAACGATGCTTCATCCTGTAGCGCCAATATTAAGTTAAGAGTTTTTCCTCGCCATTCCATCCGTAGTGGCCAGCAATTATTACGAATTGTTGGCGGTAAACAGTTCAGGGAGTGTTCCCGTCATAGTTAGGCAATTTCGTAATAAAATGTCGAGCAGCTAATTCGTTTCCCGGAATAATCACTTTCCTTTGCTTCGAACTCTGATTGGCTCGTTCCGTTGGGCTTCCATTTGTTCTACCACACTACGGGTTTCGAGCTGTTCGGTATTAGTATATGAGAGATGTTCCAAAAGTTCACTTCTCAGCATCCCGAATCCATTATTCTGTTTGTCTCTTTTATCACTTAATTCACTATTTTGTTTGTCTATTCTATAACTTACTTCATTATTGTGTTTGTGTATTTTATCACTTAAGTCACTTAATTCGCTATTTTGTTTGTCTATTTCATTACTTAACTCATTATTTTGTCTATTTTATTACATAAATCTTGCTTCAGTTTTTGAAACATGTCCTCGAACCTAGAAGAGCCGGGAGTAACTGAGCGCCTCGTCAACGCAAACAGCCATATATTTTTTGTATCAAACTTCGTCGAACTTCAAAACTTATATCAAAATAAATTTGAAAGAAAAAATATTTAAAGCATATATTTTGTTGGAGTTATTATTTTCATTATTATTTTATGGTAATGAACTGATAATTATTACCTTCTGCCTATAAACCCATTTTGGAGTAAAAGCACACTAAAAACAAATAAAAAAAAACACGAAGTACAGACCTTACACTTTTCGTGTTCGAATACTAATTGTAACTTTAAGCTTTATGTACTGCGTATACTTGCTTTTAAATGGTTAGGTACTTATTTTTTGAAGTTGAAAAAATGGGTCGTGGCTCGCTTAATTTGAATTTCAGAAATAATACCCATGCACAAACACAGTCGCAAAACCCAAAATCCTTCTTTCCAGCTCAAAACAACCCTAGTCCTCAATCACAATTCACATTAAGCTAAATAATCTGACACTTTGTTTGCTTAGACACGTGAGACCTTTTAAAAATTTTTTATAAAACTATTTTTTCATTGACGAAGTAAACTTTCAACGTAGGCAAATTTGATTAGATCATTTAAATTACAAGGAAGTGTTCTAACTTGACGTCAATTTATGCTAAAACTTATAAGTTTTCTCTTTTTTCACAGATAGGAAGTTAGAAAAAATAAGGAAATCTTAAATAAAGGTATAATTCGCGAACCTTGGCCCGCTCCAATTTGGATAGTACAAGAACTCAAATATGACAATAAGTCTTTGACTACAGGCGACTATGTTTCAAAAGTAAATCCTATTCCCAATGTTACCGTTTTTTTTTGACAAATTAAGCAGATGCAATTATTTATTGACCGTTGTTCACCTACGACCTTGGAAGAATGATAAATCACGTTGTAGGATATTATATTAACGGAAATTGCTTAGTCTGTGGTATGGATTCTTTCAGCCTAGAAGAGCATATTATATTTACGTATCAAAATTTACTTTAAGAAGGGACCACAAACCGTTATAGCGACTATTTAATTTAAAAGATCCACAATCTAAATTGGTACGCTACCGTTTAAAACTCGAAGAGTACAATTACAAAATTGAGTACGTTAAACTAATCATGTGTCGATAAGTAAACAAAAATTAGACCAAATTACAGTTACAATATTTTATTTAATGTTGCGACCAATAACAGTGATTAAAGACTAAAGAAATTCTCTTAGAATTACAAATTTTAGAGAAACCTATAAATCACCAAAATGAGATTTTTATCAAATCTCATCCTAATGATTTTAATACCCGACTTCAAAAGTATTCGCTAAAGAAATTTCTCAAAATGATGATCTAGAGAAACAGTTCATGCAATGAGTTAAGGAATCCGTGAAACCATAACAATTTTATACTTTGTGTTATTGACCTTGAATTAGAAAGTAAGTAAATTAGGATCCAATACAAAAATTGTTATTTGTAACTAACGTAACCTATCCTTTTCAATAAAGGCTTAATTTTTAAAACTCATGAAAAATCGAATCAAAAACTTATAATCGAAAATCTTAAAGAATTATAGCTTAACTATTATTGCGAATATGCAAAAAACATTAAAATGCTTTTATTAACGAATGTAAAACCTGTCTAGACTCAAAAATTAAACGAAACCCCATGACTGGAAAACCCATTCTTCATAATCCTCATGTTGAATACCCCTTCAACCATATTTACATAGTTACTGTCACTTTTGAAAGTAAAATATTTCTTGCCATCCTAGATCATTTTTATATATTTATAATCTTTTAAATTGTTTTTTGCATCTTATTCTTCCACTATTACTAATGATAGTGGATGAGAATTGATAAAAGATTTTGTTAAAGAACTTCAAATAAACTGGCATTTAAATATTCCCAGACTAACCCAAGGAACAGCACTAGTCGAACGTTTTCACTCTAGTTTACTTGATAATTATGCACTTTTAGATCAAATACTCGTTTAGATCAATTACTAATATTGTTGCAATTTGCATTATTTATTAAGGTATAATAAAACAATTCACTCTGCTATTAAACATAAGCATTTCAGTGCAGTTTTTGTTTACGAAAGCAATATTCTTCAATATCAAATTTCTGATTTAAATCTTTAGTAATATAAAATAGAAAATTTTAATCGAATGAAAGTTCGAGACATTTAATTAAAGCCCAGTGATAACATTTGTGAACCTGTCAAATTAAGTAGCAAAGTTAATTATATCAAAAGTAAAACCAATTAAAATACCAATAGATATTACACAAAAAAACAGATATAATATATACAAATAATAAAATATATCACGAACAGTAGCTCAAAGTAAGAAAGAAATTTGTTGCAGATAATGAATCTATTCGTGACAATCCTGATTACTTCTTTATTCTATAACCTGGTCCATCTACAGCTCCAGACTAAGCCTATAAAAATGTTGGTTACACCTATGACAGCATTACTGACACTACTCATTATTTTTAACATGTTAATATTTCTATATTAGATAATCAATTATTGCAATTTCAATCTTTAATAATAAACTTCTTCAGGAAACACAGCAATAATAATAACCTGTAATTAACAGAAAATTTAGACATATCTTCCATTTAATACAAAATCTGTAGCTACAATTTCTTTGAAACATAAACGCAAACTATTCAATTTTGTCGGCAATTAGTTTTTCGGTACTTTAGACGATAAAAATAGACAAGAAATTTTAAGACGAATACAGCAATCCTTTCCACTGTCTTGTCCCAGCTGCGACGTGGGCGCCCTCGAACTCTTCTCTCCTGCGTTCTCGCCTCCCATACACTTCTGACTTGCCTGGAGTCCTTCATTCTCAGCATATGCCCCCACCAACCTCCTGTCCTATATGTATTTCTGTACAGATTCTATGCCCAGTTTTTGTCTGATGTCTTCATTACGAAACCTGTCTAATCTTGTCACTCCCATTACTCCACGCAAATATCTCATTTCAACCGCCTAGATTCTGTTTTTCTCCCCCCCTGTCAACGTCCACGTCTCGCAACCGAATATCAGTACTGGTCTAAATATTGATCTAAACACACTCATTTTTGTACCTCTTGTTACCTCTTTCCAATTCATCACCTCCCTGCATACGCCATAGAACACCTTCATTGCCTTATCAATTCTGGCGTCTATCTCTCTGTGGTCCCGTCCAGTCCTGTCCAATTCTACTCCAATGTATTTGTAGTAGTTGACCTGTTCGATGTGGACTCCATCTACACTTATGTTTGGCCGTTCCTCTTTCCCTATTACCACGATCTTTGTCTTCTCTTTATTCATTCTCATTTCATAGTTCATAATATTCTATAACATACGGTTGTATTTCACAGTTCCCCTTGAATACAATTACTATGTCATCTGCAATAGCTCCCATTACTAATTCCACCGGTCTCATGTTTCTATTTCCAATATAGGCTGGCTTTATTTTGCTTTTGCATTCCTTGATGATCTCATCCATGTTGGTAGTGAACAACGTTGGACTCAACGCACCCCCCTGTCTAAGTCCCTTTCTGAATGGAGCCGACTGGTGTTCTCCTAACACAACTACTTTTATGTTGTGTCTATATATTTTCCCTATGAGTCTGGTCATCTTCACAGTTACTCCTCTGTCTCTTAGAACACTCCACATTCTTACTACTACTTACTTTACGTTACTTACTTACTACTACGTACTTTGTCGAACGCCTTTTCTATGTCTTCAAATACTAGGTACGTACTCTGTCTTTCTCTCTTTTCCATCACCTGTTTGAGTATAAATATGTGGTTTTGAATGCTTCTATCCGCTCTAAATCCGCTTTCTGACTCATTCATCTTCTCCTCCAATAATGGTTTTATCCTCTGGTCTATTATTTTTTCGAGAATTTTCATACCCGTACTTAATAGTGTGATTTCCCTATAATTATTAAATTCCCTTTTATCTCCTTTTTTATGTATAGGGACTCTAAGCGCCATACTCCAGTCCTGCGGCAACAGTTCTTGCTCCCATATTTTGTTGAGTAGACTCAGCAGATATTCTTTACCCATGGTACCCATTTTCTTAAACATCTCTGATGTAGTCTTGTCTATTCCTGGTGATTTCCCATTCTTGAATGTACTCACAGCTTCCTCCAACTCCTTCATTGTTATGACCTCTTCTCTCCGTGTCACTTGTTCTTTTAATGTTGTCTTTTATCTAGTCAAATTGCGATTGTTAGGTTCATCCAAACACAGCAAGTCCTCGAAATGCCGTTTCCATCGCTCCATTATCTGTTTGTCGCCGCTCAGTATCTTTCCCTCTTTGTTCTTTAGGTGGTTCAGCTCTCCCATTTTTTCTTCCCGCGTGCCTTTAATATTTTATAGAATAGCCGTTGGTTTTCTTTACAATTCTTTTCTAGCTCTTGTCCAAAGGTTTTCCACGAGTCTCTTTTTGCCTCCATGACCATCAAATTTACTCTCTTCCTTTCCATTTTACAAACCTCGTAGCTTTCTTGTGTTTTTTCACGCTTCCTTCTTTTTTCTTTTTTATACTCTCTGTCCACCATGCAGTTCATTTATTGTTATTTGATTTTCTATAGCTGCCGCATGCCCTTCTTGCAGGCATCAGCATTCCATTCTTTAATGATTTCCACAGACACTATTTCCCCGCTTCTTTCATCCTCTGCCAAACATTCCTCTAGTATTCGCTCATAGTATTTACTCATTTTCTTTTCTACTTTCAACTTATATATTTTTAATTTTTCCTCCCCGTCATTTCCCTTTTTAATCTTTTTGGAGTCTCTTTCTCTTGGTGTCTTACATTTTATTTTTACCATGACTAGATAGTGGTCACTTTCTATTTCCGATCTCTTTTTGACTCTGACGTCTAGGATTGCCATTATGTTTCTTCGTTCTGTCAATATGAAGTTTATTATTGATTTTTCATTCCTGCTCTTTTCCTATATATATATATATATATATATATATATATATATATATATATATATATATATATATATAGAGTGTTTTTTTTTTT
>JAUIMW010000369.1:0-18501 GCA_033557785.1 Enochrus cinctus | reverse complement strand
GAAATCAACGAGCATTTAAATGTCACACATAACCTATCAGTTTGTTGACGTTTCGGTCGGTATGGCAGGATGCAGACTGACTGCCATTTTGCTGTCTTAGCAAATTTTATACGATTCATGTTTCTAACAACCATGGAATTCATACAACATGTCTAGACATCCACATCGAAGTTCGATTAGCTCCACTTTAAATTAAAGATAATCAAGAACAACAAGAAAAAGTTCTCAATTTTTGGAAGAGGTTCGTATAAGTTTTTTTCTAAGAAAAATGTATATTGCTCGGGCCAGGCCCTAATATAAAATATAACTGCATAAGCTCTCAGCTTAATCCCTCGCAATTCATTTTATGGATATCTACTTCGTCTGGTATGATAAATATTATAAAACATACCATTACTTTCAACTTCACTGGTCGCGCTAGGCCTGGCTATTAAATTTATTAATATCTGCTTCTCTTAATATAAATAAATGTATGCTGACAATTCTTTGTTCACTGACTCTGACAAGCCCTTAATGATTGTCATAAAACGTATCTACTTAGTCTTTCAGCTTCTCTGTTCTCTGACTTGGACAACACTACGTAATTTAGCTTATGAGATTTGTTTTGGTTCTCATATTCTTTAATATTTATACCCCATATATACACAATATAATCTACACTAACCTTATCAAATGTCCTAATGATCTATGTATATTTTCTTCAGTTAAAACCATACCAGTCCTGCTGCAGTATTGAGGTTTGGCTGGCATAGGAATTTACCATTTAAAAATCACATAAGTGAGTTGATGACAAAAAGTGATAGATTATTCAATCTAATAAAAATTATCACTAGAATAAGATGGGGACTCCATTGTTTGACCTGTATCAACATCTACCACAGCTTGTTCAAGTGCCATTTGGTTTTTTGTTGTAATTTGTATGGTACTGCATTCAACACCCAATTAAAAAAGCTTGACATTGCACAGAGCAAAGGCCTTACATTTGGCAACTGGAGATATGGCATCATCACCTAGGATAACCATTCAGGTTGAGACAAAGTATCCACCTCTTTTCATAAGAAGAAAACTTTTTGCAATAAAACAGTTAATTAAAATAAGCTTTGATTAGCCAACTGACACATTCGATATAAAGTTTGGCAATCCAAGACCCTCACCCATGAGTATTGGACACAGAAAAAGTAACCATCCCTTACTGATGCTTTTAGAAGTTACTCAAACTTCAATACCCTAATTCTTTGCAGCCAGCATACTTTAGGTTATAAAAAATTTGTTTCCACTTTTCAATGGTTTTTCCTCACATGATAATTTTTTCAAATTCCATTGATTTTTTTTTGCTACACTCACATATTCTGATGGATGAAAAAAATTTTTGACCATTGAAATTTTCCACTATCAATAAAGTCTTTACAGAATGCAAAAGTATGTTGCAAGCAGTAAATGACCGGAATAATTTTAATAAAACCAACCTGTTTATTATTCAGACAATATATTGGATTTCCTGTATTCAGATAGCTTCTTGTGTTTTTCAATTCTCATGCGAACTACAAAATGAAATTATTTTTAGTCCACTAGTTGAAATATAGCTTTACTATTTATTTTAAAACAATCAAATTTTATAAAGATAAGGTCTACTATGGAAAAACAACCCTGCCCACATTAGCCTTGTTCTCAAGAAATGGATTACTAGCATTCCAAGAGACTTACAGCGGGTTGACTGGATAGAACTTTACATGACAATGGATCCTCAGTCATCATATAACAATGTTAAGGAATCGGTTCATTTGCTAATAGATTAACTTTTTCCCAAAAATTGAGCAAAACATCCAATAACAAAAAATAACTGGATTGTAACAGGTATTAGAAAGTCATGCAAAAATAAAAGAAAACTATGTGAACACAAAAACCTTAGTCTAGTTAAGGGACATTATTTTAAAACTAATGTAAAGTGTAGACAAAAATTATGAAGTTGAGAAAAAAACAATATGAAATATAATTAACGCACATTAGAAAAAAATCTAACAAAAGTTAATCTCACTGAACAATACAAACTGTTGGATCGGATAAGATACAGGAGTGCTGCTGATATTTAGAGTGAACCTATAAGTTATATATATAACCTTTATTTGGAGAATGTTGTACATCACAATTCAATTATCACACCGATCTATAAAAAGCGAGACAAAGTAGAATTTGCAACTACCGACCAGTAGACTCTAGAAAAGATAATGTTCGATCATCTATATCATTACCTTGAGTGCAGCAATGTGTCCAATGCTCTTCTAAACACTCAAATCAAAGACAGAAACACTAACAGAGCAATTTTCCAATTACAACACGAAGCACTGAGTGCAATAAATGACAGGAAAAAAAGTGGCAGGACTTTTTATAGACTTGTCAAAACTCGAAGAAATCAGAGTTAGGGTATTACCATTTGTCCACATGATGGTTCAGGCACTGTTCCAGCATTGAACTACAATGAAGTGGAGAGAGGGATGTCGTAGGGCCCCTTGTTATTCATAATATTTGTTAATAAATATAGAAAATCCAGTGGTTCTATATGCGCTTGACACTTCAGTAGTGGGCACTAGCAAAGATGAGAAAAACTTAAAATCTATATATTGTATATAATTTTAACCAGATATATGAATTACTCCAAGTTCACAGACTAAACATCACCTCAAAAAAAGAAAACTGAAAATTTTCTCAATATCAACTAACACTCAATGACAATGAAATGCCGCAGTGAGAGCAACCAAATTTCTGAGAATTTACATGAACTAGCAAAAAAAAAACATTGGCTTTTTTTTATATAACAAATACAATTCATGTAAATTAACTAAAATTAGTAAAAAATACTTATTTTATTTTTGTTATAGATATACAACAGTTACGAAGATCTCAGGGGCACTAAAAAACATATGCATGCAACCATTTTCTAGGCCATTAACCCGTGATTCTGCTGACGTTGACAAAAATAACTTGGAAGAATACTTCAAGCCTTTAGGAAAGAAATTTAAAAGTTGTTGCTAGTAGAACTGAGTAAAGATAAAATAAATATGTATTTATAAAATCACATGTCTGTTAATTTTATTTAGTTTATATAATTGACAATATTTATCATTAAATTATCATTTTCTTTTATCACTTTTAATTAAAAATGAAATTGGGCATGTAAAAATATAAGATTAAACAAGTGGAAATTTACTTTTAATAAAATATTAAAACCAATATACATAGACTAGAAAAAATATACAAATCCATAGACCATAAGGACTTAAATATAATACAATTATTTTACTTTTACCATAGCAAACTTCATAATAATAATTTTTGACACATTTTCCTTTAATTCGTTTATAGTTTGTTAAGATATTCATACTCGAATAATTTAATAACAATAATAAACTGAGATACTGTAAATCAAATTAACTTTATTTGTACTAATTTTTGATCTTTTTTCCGCAATTTTTTAGCTGATTTTGATATTATTATACATCTAACTCGAAGCCATTTTTTTTTAACATTCCATAGGAAATTTAAATAATTAGATGGAATTGTCTAAAAATAATCAATAAAAATGTCTATTCCAACTTATAAAAACTAATACAAAACAGATGTAGGTCTCATTTTACAAAGAATACTCGCATAAAAAAGTAGAAAAGTCCTACGATAAAATAGTTAATTACCTTAATTGCCTAATCAACATGAGCAAACATTATGCTACCTTCTTTTATTTTTTTACCTAAACAATTATTAAAGACAACTAAATACATATCAGACTTACATAAAAATAAAGCTATTGCCACTTATTTTGAGTTATTTAGATACTTTAAAATCTTAAATTACGTGTTATTTTCTTTAATTTCACTAATTTCTTCAGTTTTATTATTTTCGTTATTCGTTTGCTCGTTAAAAGTAGGCTCTTTATTGCTTTCGTTTTTCGATAAGGATTGGAATTCTGCAGGAGGCCTATGAGGCGGCGGATCGGTAGATTCAAATACCTGATTTTCTCCAAAGCTTACTCTTTTAATATTATTTCTGGGGATCTCTTTAGTTGAACTGTAGTTGGTGCCATTCGAATTAGGCATAACTTTCTTCATAAGCACAAGATAATTCAAGGGAATGATGCCTGACTTTCCATTACATACTGCGAAGGCCCAGCCAGAATTCATCAATTTCATTTCTTCTTGAATATAAGAAGGGGCGAGTAAGATTTCGTCGTTAGTATGGATAGTCATTTCGTTTGGAGAACTTGCTACGAAGTCAAAAGCTACTTTGGCCCTTGTCCCTGGGCTCTTCCATGTCTCCGGTGATCCTTTATCTGTAAAATTTAAATTTAAAAAAATAATCGATAGTATATATAAAAATATTACCTTCATATTTAGGTATGAATTTGCTTATTAAATACGGGGCTGATAGAAGGACTCCCAAGAAAGCTAGGATTGGCCAGCTAGAGCCTCCTGATGCAGGATCAGCTGAATTACCTATGGAGTTAGCTGCTTCGTTCCAAGCTGCCTGGCGTACACTGGGAGGTACATGGTATCCAAACAAACTCATCACTTTTCTGTACAACCAATTTATAAGTCTGAACAAACTAACCGAATACCAAATATGCCCGAACATAGTCCTTAATCTACCCATATTTTCGGCGACACTCAAAACTGCACGAAATGAACTTGTCATTGCGAAAAATGTGTTATCTAGCATTGCTGCTATGCTGCTGAAGGCTCGTACAACATTTTCAACACTGGCAAATGTGTTTCTTGATCTTTCTTCCGCAAACTGGATAAACCTGTAAAGATAAATTTTATTTTTTCAAGATAAAGTTTTAGAATAATGGGACAATTTTTTTAATAAAATAGCGGAAATAAATATAGCTACTAAAAAGAACGTAATTAGTTGCAAAACATGTTGTGCACTTTAATGCAATTAAATGATAAAGAGGCAAAAACAAGTTCGTTAAAGATGAATTGCAAGCACTTTTGTTGTTAAACCATATCGCTTTTATTTATAAACAATAAACTGTCTAATTTTATATGCAATAAAAAAATCCTACACTATAACTGATTATTATTTTCATATGATTAACAATACAAAAAAAAATTTTATATTTTAACATAGCAAATATTTTTGATTCATGTTATTATAAAAAAAAATAAGAGCTTCCTACCTTCTTTCTGCATCATCCATCCCATAAGGTGAATAGTTATTCATTCCGTATCCATAATTTCCATAGCTACTGTATCCACTGTTGTATCCTCCATATCCCCCAAAAGAACTATAAAGTGAACTTCGGTAAGGCAAGGATCCATACGAGCTGTAGCCTAATGAGGAACCTGTAAAATGTTTGTACATTTATTTGAATCTGGATTATAGAAATTTTTTTTAATTATAGGGCAAACACACACACACATAATAATGGTTCTGAATATGCCAGATAAAATTAGATTAGATATGTACACACAATTTAAAAAAAATAAGAAATAGAAACGTGGATTTTATTGTTCGATGAAACTTTACGCACATCCAAAACATATTCATATTTGATCGTAAAATTTAAGGTACCTGAATAAGGAATGTAGTTGTTAGTCATAGTTGATGAAGGAATGTAGCTGTTCGTTCCTGGATAAGGTTTAGGTGGAACTGGAGGCACTGTCCTTGATGAGGTGCCCAAACCTTGATTTTGTTGCAAATTACTAGCTGATCTCCTCAATATTCCTTGCTCCATCTCCCAGGGCTTCAGGGGAGATGTCATGCTAAACAATAGCACCGATCACCAAATAATAATGCCTCGTCATGTGTAGAAAATGCCGTTTGAGATAATAAACCACTGCACTTTGACTCCTTTCAAAATACGTCAACTGTCAATTGCTTTGGGACTGTCAACGTTACTTGTGAACAGACCTCGAATTTGACAGCACCGAAGCGCGCCAACTCTCTTCCATTTGATAATTTATTTTAATTTAAATATGGAAATGGATACTGAAGAAATTTCAATCGAGTAAGTATTAAAGTATAATTGGTTTGATTTATTTTTGCAAGAAATATCAAAAATTTTGTTTCTTTATATTGTACCTCGCATAGTTTTACAAATCATTTTATAGGTTAACATTTGTTATGGTTTGTTCACATGAAACTATTTTAGCGAGTATTCTGACAGGGATCGCCAACATACGGCTCGCAAGCCGATAATGGAGAAAATTAATGTTTTTAATTAACACATAACTGGCCGCTAAAAATTTTTAATCGAGCCGCCGCTGAACCGAACCTTGTTTACATTATATTATACGCCGCGATATGTGACCAAGAGCCGCTAACCGGGGGTCTGGTGGACATGGAATGTCCTCCAGGTGCACTGCTGTAAATGTATTTCTTCCTACATTTCCTTACTTCTCTTGGCTACTGATTACTTTCTAATTATCGAGCGATTAAACTTAAATAAATTAAAAAAAAAAAAATAAAAACATTAAAAAGATCCTTAAATATCAATCAGAAATTCGTTGATGACAGTGGCCCTGGAGGACATTCCATGTCCCCCTTGTGGTTGTTATTTTATTTGGAAAAATCAGTAAACATCCTTTGTTGAAGTAGAATAAATTCAACATGAAATAAGGACACCAGAGGGTCTGTGGGGACATGGAATGTCCTCCAGGGGCACTGTCATCAACGAATTTCTGATTGATATTTAAAAATCTCTTTAATATTTTTATTTTTTTTAAGTTTATTTAAGTTTTATCGCTCAATAATAAGAGGGTAATTAGTAGCCAAGAGAAGTAAGGAAGTGTGGGTTGGAGTACTTTGATAGTAGTGCACCTGGAGGAGCCCTTTTTTATTTGAAAAAATCAGTAAATACCCCTTTGTTGTAGTAGAATGAAAATAACATGAATAAAGGACACCAGTAGGTCAGGTGCACTGTCATCAAAATGATCTTTTCTTTTGCCAGTTACCAGTCTATAAGCCGAGCCTGATGTATCGTAGAGATCATTCTGACATATCTCTTATCTTTCATAACTACTTAATTTTTTCTATATCGATCCACGATTTTCTCTAATTGTACCACATATTCTTATCATCCTACAAACTAAATGCTCTGCTAATTCAACAGTATTATAATAGTTATCAATGTACACATGGTGCCAAATATTTTCATATTTATCTAAAAGATTTTTTACGAGATTTTGCAATTTTTGTCCACTTCTGTTGTAGAATTTAAAGTTAGTTATATATGCACTTTTAGATTCGCATAACATTCTGACAAGCATACCATATTTAGTTTTCTTTCCTGGGTTGTAGACTCGGAAACTCAAACAGCCTCTGTGGGATATAATTGCCTCAACCAATGAAAGATTTTGCTTGGGTTTATAAACTGTACCAAATTTATCTAAAAAATATTCTATAATTGGTTCAATTTTGAAGAGTCGATCTGCGTTTTCTGGCATTTCATCATTATTACAAAAATGTAATGATTGTAATATTTGTCTAAACCTATTTCAAGGCATGACTTTGCCAAAAATTGGTGTTTCAATTGGTAGATCAGTAGACCAATAATCGTTTATACTACTTTTTCTTACTTGTTCCATTAAAATATTCAAACCAAGAAACTTCTTCATTCGGATATTGTTGTATCTTTCAATTGTTTAATCTTTTTTCACGGATTTATATTTGTGCATATTTTGTATATGATACCTGTTTGTTTCTTTTACTAATAATTCAAAAAAGTTATCACCAATAAATAAGTCCACTGTATTTTGTATATTTTCAGGATTTATTGGAGACTGAACACTTTAACACCATCATTTCCCAAAAATGCATTTATATTTATATCACCATCATTTTCAGACCAGTGCGTAGTTGTATCATTGTTTTCGTTCTCAACATCGTTCTGTAACATCGGCATCACTGCTCTCAGAATCATTTACAATAGGTAAAACCTTTCTTTTAATATTGATTAGAATGTCTGAATCATCGCTTTTATCTGTATATATATTTAGCTGATAATATATCAGCTTATAACTCATTAGTCTCATTGCAAATATTATTCCATTCAAAATCTTCCATTTTAAACCAGGTTAAATAATTAATTAATTTATAATTATTTAAAAACTGATAAAAAACACAAACAAAGTTATTCTTTTAAAAAATGTACAACTACGTCAGCGGCTACTGACTTTCCAATAAAAATGGCGTATTACTAAGTCAGCAGCTTCTGGATTTCGAATAAAAAATGACGTATTACTACGTCAGCGACTAATGAAATTCGGACAAAAAATGACGTATTATTATGTCAACGGCCAGTAATGAGTTAATTATTTACATATGATAAATTTATGTGACACGCATGGATCAATTTTTTACAAGAATATCAAAAAATTATTTGAATACACTTTAGAACAACAAGTACACTTAATTATTCTGTTATTCAAATGGCTTATTATCTATTTTATTTTCGAACATAAATAGGTCGAAAAATCCTTAACAATTAGTTTCAATCTGTTGTCACTGCAGCAATAAAAATATGAGCGTATTTCTTATAACTGTACATAACAATTACACATGTACATGTGTTTTAACACACAATCAGTATATTATCGCAATTTGTCCAACTTGGCAATGACCATGTTTATATAATTAGTATATAAAACAAAACTGAATTATGAATTTTTATAAAAGACAATATATTAGAGGACATAAGTTATTTAAGTGGAAACAAAAAAAAATAATTTAACAACTTTTATTTTTATTTTTAATCGATAATATAATTTCCATCGTTATCTAGGACCTTTTGCCATCTTGGTGGTAGAGTTTCGATTCTATGTTCATAAAATTCAGTGTTCTTTAAAGAAAAATAGGCGAGTTCGAACATCATCGACATTTTTGAAATTTTTATTCTTCAAGGAGTGTTTCATAAAGCAGAATTAATGAAAATTGAATGGTGTTATGTCTGGAGAATATGAGGGATGTGGTAAAACATCCCTTTTTTTCTTAGGTTAATCTTGCTGCATCAGGTCTGGATTATTATGTTTGAATATTACCCCTTTCCTGTGGACCAGTCCTGATCAATTTATCAATTTGTTGGCAATACAATTCAGCCATAACTGTTTCTCCCAGATTCAATAATTCAAACCACAGTTCTACCAAACGCACAATAACTTCTTCTTTAAAGTGAGGGATAGCTTAGGAATGAGTACGGGTAGTTGATTTGGAGAAAGCCATTGATTGGTGAACTTGTTGTTGTTGATCAAGAACCATTACTATATATACCCTGCCTGTAAACCTTCCCAATCTCTTGAAGATGTTTTTGAACTGTTGACGAAGTAACCTGAAGAATGTTTGCTATATCCTGGATACTCAGTGTAGGATTTGTTTCCACCATTGTTTTTAAAGCGTCGTTATCAAATCTTACCGGGCACACACTTCTATTGCTATCAGATAAGTCAAAATCACCACTGTAAACATTTTCTAATATTGTAATATTAAGTAAGAAAACACTACTTTATTCATTCAAGCTCTGAGCTAGAATGAATCAAACATTCCACACTAAAAATAATTGATTACTTATGGGTACCCCTAACTGTATCTTTGTTCATTACATAAATCAAATTGAATTAGATACGTAAAGCATAAACTAATGTTTTTTATACTTATGGTTTCATAAGGAAGGTTAACAAGATATATTAGATATTTGTTTTGTGTTCATAGTACATAAATCATATACATAAAGTTCAACAGATGATCTATACCAAACTTAAAACAGATGATTTGTTTATGAATGAATAGAATTTCATTTAGTGATGAGCGCTTCTAAATTTTTTTACTTAATGTTTAATAATTTTTTCTGACCTTATTGTAAACGTGGGACCATCACATTCTATGCGCAGGCGGAGTTTATCGGAGTTAATTCAACATTTCTTGCGCCCTATCATTTTTATTTATTACAGTATTATTTTGTTATGAAAGACAGACACTCTCATAGTTTAATCTTTTACCTCATACAAGTTTATTAGCGGGTTGTGACCTTGCGCAACTGCATTGGTTACATTGCCTAAAATTTTTGATATCAAGTTGATACCAAGAAAATGATTTACAAAGGAATCGTCAAACAATTGTTTACAATTTATTGGTAAATTCCTTTGTTTTATAAAACTTATCGAACTTAAAATATGGCATGGTACTTATTTTGATCACGCCTTCTTCGAATTGAATTTTTAGTGGAATATAATAAGGAAAATTAATGTCTTCCTGGATGGCCATGGTTGTTCTGTCTGGCTGCCAACAATAAATGTTATCCTGATTCCTGTCGGCTGGAACCTACTGCTATCGAACAATTCCTCTTCTGGTGTCCTATTCTGCCACAAGCGTAGCAAGAATCCTTCTTTCTTTTTGGTTTCACACAATTAGTAGCTATGTGTCCCATTTCATTACAGTTTAACACCTGCTTCTATTTTTGAAGGAATGTTTATCCACGGTCATTTTTTCATTACACGCCGGTATTTCATTTAATTTATTAAAAAGTTCGTTTAGGTTACTAAATCTCTCATTTGTCCAATTAAACAATTTTGAGGGTCTTGTATGCTATCAATTACATGTGCAATTAATTGTTTCTCGCTAAATCCGATTTTATAACTCAACATTATTTTATCTAGATAATATATCAATAATTTTTCTGCGCGCTTCCATTTCTAGATGAATTTCAAAAAAAGACTAACTCTTAATCTAAAGATAATTCAATTCTCTTACAGAGAAGGTTTTTTGCTAAAAACAAGTTTTAATTTTTGAATATCAGGTATAATATTTTAAATATAGATAGGAGAAGCAAAAGAGGAGACGGCATTGGTGTTATTATTAAAAGAAGTATAGCATACAACCAATGTGCAGTGCAGAAAAATTTAGTGATCATAGGCATACAAATAATAAATCAGTTAAACAAAGATTTTTTTTATCTATTCCTGTTATAAAGAACTCATGTCAAAAGTTTTATCGAGTAATTGAAGAAATATAGTGAACAATATGAAGAAACCATTTATATTGGCAGATGACTTCAATCTACATAACATTGTGTTAATTCAGACCCATGGAGTTTGCATCTTTTGGATCCAAAATAAGTTCATAAAAGACTTGTTAGGCCAGAATTTTCACCACCAAAGTAAACAATAAAAATGACATGGTATTCAGGAAACGTAATATTTGCAAGCTGGATTGGGAAAAATTCAGAACATTCTATAATAACAACCTGACAAGCAAAAACATATATTCGGAGTACATGGAAATATGATTCAAATAATTGACTCATGTATAACAAACCAAAAAAAGAAAACTAATAAGAGAAGGAAGAAATGATGGACAAATGACTGTACAGTTACAATCAGCAATAGAAAACAAGCATTGTTTGAATATAAAAATACACCTTCAATGGAAAACTTTACGAAGTACAAGAAATTGGATGGAGAAACAAAAAGAACTTTACTTCAGTCTAAAAGAGAAAAGTAGCGAAAAAATAAACTCTCAAAACCTCCATGTTGTTTTAGAAACAGATTTTCAATATATGATGGATTAGGGGCACTAACTGTAGATATTACCCTGGCTTTGTCATCGGGGGAATCCCGAATTTAACACAAATTTATTTTTTATAAAATTTTTGTATAAATTTTATTTAAATACAATTAAGATCATCAAAAAGCACAATTAATTATTCTACACAATCTTTGAACCATAACATTACAGATTCACACAATACTAATGAAAATCATTGAAATCTGTTTTTTTTATGTTACAGATCCGAAAGGACAATAGAAGAAATTAATGAAATGCTAAGTCTAGCCAAAATGACTGAAACTGACGTATATCCTCTCTCACAAACCTTATATTTCACACAAAATGATCTTCACAACAACAACTATAAGTTTTTGGAGCTAGACAAGCATTTGCTCAAAACATTAAATGAAGGTCAAACATTGTACATACGAGGTGAAGACGATGAGAATGTCGTTTTATGCACCGACACCAAAACATACGATGTTGTAGAAACAGAAACATCAAACAGCCTTCTTTTAGTTGAAAATTTATCATTCAATGAAGATGTAAAATCTGTAATGGAAAGATCTTCAAGTAAAGTTATTGTAGCGGGCATTTTTTACGATTACTTAGAGCCCGTTTCAAGCAAACCCCACTTGCGGAAATTGCTCGACGTTTTAGATAAAAGTGTGTACAAAGGCCCTGAACATGAGTACGAAGTTAACAAAGAAAACTTATGTTCTCACGAAGATTTGCTAAACTGTATACAAGCTTCCCGTTCAGAACTGGAAGCTACTTTAAAAACAATGCACGTAGTTACAATTGATAATAAAATTCGTCTTCTTGACTTTGAATATCACTTCCGTGTGCTTTCATACATGTTAAAACTAATTGATGAGAACTCTTGGGAGCTTGATGAAATTAGCTACGAAACTACTGTTAACTCTTTGGAAGACTTGGCACCTAAGGAAGTAGTGAACAGCTTGTTTGATCATTACACAACAGAATCAAAAATGATTGATTGTGAGCAATTTTACAAGTATGATGAAGAGAAGGTGTGCAAGTTCTTTGCTCAAGTTTTGCTGCAAACAGCAGGAAGATTCGGTTTGGATGAATTTATGGAAGCTTGGAAAGATTCAGTTCCAGAAGGAATGGTTACTAAGGAAGAAATGTTGTATGGTATTGCTTTAATAGACTTGAAGTCTATACCTAAGTCAATCAGACACTATCCTGAGGAAAACCTGCCTGATAATATTAATGAACGATTTAAGGTATTATTTGAAGCTAAAGAAAAATGGACGGTGCCTGAAATAGGCCCTTATATCAAGTAAGTTATTTTTTAATTTCTTTCTTTATGATGCCTTATGAAAAAGTTTTTTTTTTTTAGGAAATTAACAACTGACAAACTAAATGTCAATGCACTTTTGGCTAAACATGCAAGGGCATCGACAGTACATGGAGTCAAATATTACTCTGCCAAACATTCAAAGTAATTTTATTTAATTTTTTTTTAAATTAAATTGTGTATGGTCTGTTTATCTACCAGAATTAGATGTTTATTTTTTTAATGTAATGACATTCAAAATATATTTTTATTTATTTTTTACATTGTTTTGTGTTGCATGTTTATTATTATTAGTTTCTTTATGTGATATATGGATTGGTGGAAGGAAAAAAAAATCCTGAGTTTATTTTTTAGATTTTATTAATTAAGTTATAACACTTCTACAAAAGATCAAAAGAAAGTTTGATTTGCTATTAATTAAAGATTTACATATTGAACAAGAAGAACTACATTATTCCCAAGGTTCTCTATACCTAAGATGTCCCAACCTGTCTTCGATCTTAACATTGTCTTTAAATTCTTTTACTTTCTTTAATACTTTTTCAAAACTGGCTTCTCTTTTGCCGAGAGCTTGTGCATGACCGTGAGACTGCTCAAATGTTAGGTATGGATGCCTGAGTAAAAACATGTTTCTTTCTTCTATTTCAAAACTGTTCCTTAACTGTTGCTCATGCTCCCACAGGACTGGCTTGACAATCCTGTTCTTGCCCCTATAGATATGACCGTTAGGTAAGTGTTTTCTGCGCATAAGGGCAGCGAACAACCTCATGATTAAGTTTTTGAATTAAAGCTGAGGTATCACCTAAAACAAATAAATACATTTTGATGTAACTGTAACTTTAGGTTAACCAGTTTTTTATATATCGGTACATAAAGAAACTTCAATTCAAGAATATTATTTCAAAAAAGTATAATCATATTTTTTTGCAGTTAAAAATATATGGAGAGTTTGGTTTTAGATAACGTTCAGTATTCTCAAATTCTTCGGATTTTTTACAAATTGTGTGTGAAAACGTCATTTTGAGTCGAATAAGTGTCATTTGTGGAAATTTTTGAGCTACTTCTGCAGTTGAGGTGCATCTATTGCTTCTAGAAGCACATTGTAAAGCTGCCTTAAGTGAAATTTTGGTTGATATCCCATGTGAGACAATTCAATTCTTTTAACAAATTCTTTGAATATACAGCTTCCTTAGCTGCTTCAGAGATTGCCATATATTCTGCTTCAGTGCTCGGTACTGCAACAGTCTTCATTTTTTACTTTCCCATGAGATCACTGAATTGCAGAACTTAAAAATATATCCGGTATATGATTTTCTGTCTATTAAGCTGTTGCCCCAGTTGTACTTTTCAAGTACTTCAGTAACCGTTTGCCACTTTTCCAGTGCTGTTCCTCATATCAATTATTAAATTGACTTAAATAACTCACATTGCATGTAATATCACATCAAGTCAGAATGACAAAATACATCAACCCATTTATCAATCATATTTTGATCACATAAATCAACTAAGTTTTACTTATTTTCTATGGGGGTTTTAACCTCATATTGAATCATTTTAACAATTGATCTATATAACTAGTTTAACATAAGCTCAAAACACCTTTTTCTTTATCATGATTGATTTTCATACCTAGAGAGTCTCTAATTTTTCCAAAATCTTTGATTTTTAATCTATTACTTAATTTATTAAAAACTTTACATAACTTAGTTCTAACAAAATTATTAATTCTATCATTTCTACATTTGTAAGATTGTTTGAGGCCAAACATGGCTCTGTTAAAACGCAAAACGTTATTTTTATTTACATTTAAACATCAATAGTCCTGGAATTTTCATAAATACCTTTTCTTTTAAGAAACTGACAGAAGACAGTTTTAACATGAAAATATCTTATATCCAAGTTCAATTTTACTGACAGAGCAAATAATAGTCTTAGCATAGTGGGTCTGACTACTGGAGAAAAAGTTTGGTTGTAGTCAGTACCTTGCTTCAGAGTAAAACCCTTTGCCACTAAACGCTTGTTGCCATTTGTTGTATTCTTCTAATGTCCAAAATTCTTCCTCAACTAACCAAAAAACTTCTTCATATCCCGAAAGATATTCTCTTTAATTATATTGGTTTTGGTGGTCTTTGGGATCTTCTTTTTGTTCCTTGAAATACATCTTCTTTTTCAGAAATGTAGTCATCTTTCCCACTTAGCTGATTGTTTGTCAATATTTCTTCTTTTGAACTATGATATTCTTTCTTCTCCCACTGAATCTGATATTTTAGGTCCATTAGTGTTTTCTTCTTCTGTTTTTCCTATTACAGTCATGTCACAACTCATGATTATTTTCTTCGTATTTGGATTATACAATCTGTAACATTTTGTTGTTTTATCCATAACCGACTAGAATGTACTTTATTGACTTTTTGTCACATTTCTGCCTGTTCCCTTTAGGAACGTGCACCGTTGATGTACTACCAAAAATATTTAAATGGCTTATGTTTGTTTTTCTACCGAACTAATACTCAAAAGGAGTCTTTTCAACACTTAAAGGCACAGAGCGATTCATTAGATAACATGTTGTGTTACTAGCTTCAGCCCAAACAAATTTTTCTGTTTTTTTTTATCAAAGAGGCATTTACCTTTTTCTGCTATACTGCCGTTAAATCTTTGAGCCATACCATTTTGCTCAAGAGCATGACTATTTGCTTTCTGATGTATTATTCCACTGTTTTGTAGAAATTTCTTAAACAAATTGTTAACATATTCTCCTTCATTGTTTGTTCTCAAAATTTTAATTTTTTTGTTTGTTTTTCAACCAGATTCTTAAAAGTTTTAAAATCTCTAATGATTCTTACCTTGTTTTCATGAAGTATATGAAGCACATCCTGCTATAACCATCTATGAATGTTTTGAAATATTTTGAGGTCTATTGGAACCTTTTTTCCATTGGTACACAACAAATTTTACAGTTCTGTATTTATAATTTAGTTAAATATTTCGCATTTCATATGTCCCAATCGTCTATGCCTTAGATTGCCTGACACTATGAGAACTGCTAACTTTGCAATTCTTACTGATACATTATTTTTATTATAAATTTTACAGCCTTCTTTATCAAATTCCACCGTTCCTAATCAGGAATATACTTTACATTTGTTAAAATGATATTTTCATGTTATTCACATACCAATGTTTAAATTTCTACATCACCTGCACTGATAATTGGAATCTTTGTTTCGTTAGAAATTGTAATTTCCGTTAGCTTTGGTGTTTGTTCATTTAATAACCAATTTCTTTTCACTGTCAAATGAAAAATTGTTCCACTATCTATGTACCTATCATTGCTTTTATTTTTACCATTTATAAATAATCCTTTTTTAGACGTTTAGACCTGTAATATCCTGTTTGCTTATATCTGCAGCAAACTATATTACTCTTGTCATTGTTCTCCTTTTTTGACGTACTACTGATATTTTTTGTTATTATGACTACCTTTTGGCTTATTTTGTGAAACGTGATTTCACAACAAAACCGCTATTTGATTCACTAGTGTCATTTTTTGTGTGTCTAATAACTTTGTTTTGATGATATCTGTAGTTAATTCCAGAATGTTCTATTACCATTATCATAGTAGCATACCTATCTGATAATCTGGCTAGGAGTAATGAGCCAACCCATTATTCGTCGATGCTAAATCCAGTTATTTGCAATTTTTGTGAGTTTTCAACGACTTTCTTTACATAGGATTCCATGTTATCACAATTTTGAAGACGTAAAGATATTAATGTGCGTAACAATCCAATCTTTTTTGTGAATTATCTGTCGTTGTATAAACTTTTTAGCTTGGTCTAAACTTCTATTGCTGTTTGTGCGTCTCTTACATACGCAAACAGAGATGGATCAATGGTCAGAATCAGTTTTGCTTTTGCCTTTGCAATAACAGTAGCGTCAAGTGTTGCCAAGTTGACAAACCTTCTAGGACAAAAACATTCTTGATGGCAAACAACCAATCTTTATAGTTTTTCCTGCCTAATATTATCATTTTCACTAAAGCACTAACTTATTTACTGGGCTCATAATCTGTTAAAATGTGGTATGTGATATTAGTTTTAATATCAACTCATTGATATGCCAATGCATACATGTGTCTATTAGTATACAGCAGGGGTGGGCAAACTTTTTAGCTGAAGGGCCACATAATAAATTTAAGTTGGAATGAGAGCCGCACAAACAAATTTTTTTTTTTTTTCATAATTTACTCAACACAAAAATGATTATGTTTATAAATTATTAAAAAACGTGAGAATAATACATTTTACATAACATAATAATAAAAATAAGCCTTTCTAAACATAATAACTTATGAAATATTTTTTATATGAAAAAAATAGCATTTAATGAGAGGAGTGCAACTGTTTCATTTCTTTCGCCATCTGATCTATATTTGGTTTAAAGTTTGATGTAGAAATATTTAATACCACCTGTAAATGTTCATCCTTTAAGCATGCTCGTAAGAAATTTTTATTAAAGTTCATTTTTGTAAAGGTTTGTTTGCATATATACGTCGAACCAAAAATTATAACCATTTTTTTTTGCAAAATTTCGAAGATTTTTAAATTTGGTCGAATCTAAAGAATGGTAAAACATACAAATATCTTCTTTGCGGTGCAATTCTTTCAAATTATGATAGGACTGCAAATCAATTAATTCAAGTTGTAGATCACACAGATATTGACAAACTATTTTCAATTTTACGAATATCACCAAATCTATGAGAATATTCGTCTTTTGAATAATTAACTGTCTGAGCGTATTCTTTCAATTTTTCTTCAGATATTTCTAGCATTTGCATGGTTGGGAAATGATCAATCTTTTTATTAAATAAATGTTGAGAAAATCAATTCAATTTCATTTGGAATGTATTTAGGCTTAGTATCATGTCATGGGCATATATGTTTTTTCCTTGTAATACTGTATTAAATGCATTTAGATGTGTCATGATATCCAGGGTGAATGCGAAATCATAAAGCCAATTGTGATTAGCCAGTTGTAGGAAATCCTTGTTGTATTTCATTTCTAAAAAAATTATAATAAACTCGATGCAGGACTGTACCTAAGCTTAGCCACCGAACTTGGATGTGATAAATAACATCTATATATTCTGAATCAAGATCCTGAAGTAAATTTTTAAATTCTCTATGATGAAATCCCCTTGAACGAATATAATTTAGTAATTTAACTTTAACAACTATGATATGTTCCATATGTAGTATATTTTTGCACAATACAATTGGATTGTTATGGTTAGGGTCAGTTTAACAAATTTTATCTTATATTCTTTTGATTACTCCTGTTTTTGCACCTGTTAAGTTCGGTGCCCCATCAGTAGTTACACTTATTAATTTGTTCCATGGTATCTAACATAGATGATAATTGCTGGTTTATACTATCATTGATGCATTCAATTCTTCGGGTTACAGTTCGTCAAGACAAGCTAAAACCCTCAAACTTGTGTTTTATATTGGGATAAATAATTTTACTTGCTTCAATCAAACACTCCTTAATAAATTCCCCTTTAGAAAAAGGTTTGTTATGTTTGGCAATTTGATAAGCAATACTAAAACTTGTGATAGTTGCAGCTTTTTGTTCAAGAT
>JAUIMW010000368.1:0-18507 GCA_033557785.1 Enochrus cinctus | reverse complement strand
ATAGCTTATTAGTTTTCCCTGAACAATAAGGGCGTTTGGTCCAAAAAAGTGTACACTTGGTAACCAGTCCTGATGTGAAGAATAGCATGGGTGCCGCTCTGTGTAATGGTGGTTTTATCTTAGCCGAGACGTGAACCGTGGCTGGCGAAACCGTGGCTCTTTTCAAACCGGTGGCGGTATATATATACTTTTTTATTATTCTTTGTTTAAACTCACTAATGAAGCACTAAATCAAAAGTGCCCAGCTTTAAAAAAACTATTTTAACACTGATGGTTGTTGTATAGTTATTTTTGAACTGAAATAAACCTGATCTCATTGGGAATTTCAAAGACCATAATTCAAAAAATCTTGCGTGAAGGATTGTGTGAATAAAAATAGTTTCTCTTTGGATGCAGAGGTTAAATTAAATCGCGATTTCGAATTGAAAACAAATTAAAAGTATTTTAAGTAAAGGAATTTCTATATAAATTTTTGCATACCGAATTACTATTTTTGCGGTTTATGTATTATGTCAAAACCTTAAGTGATGCCCTTAAATTCTTTAAACCATAGCAGTTAGAAAATATGGTTCGATGTAACTACAGACGCAACAGAAAAGGGAATATTACGTAGCTATTGTAGAACGATAGCAAAATTGGATAACGAGTTGGTCTTCAAATTGTTCAGCGGATTTTCTCCAGATTTTCATTCTACATACACATCCGGCATATAAAAGTTAGAAAAGCGTTAGAATAAATCATACTTGCCAAAAAATTTAGTTTTAGTAGTTAATCCCGGGACTTATCCATGTGCTACAGCTTTTCTAACAAAAAATGCAAACTTGCGTTTAAATGTGTAAATTGTTATGCAAATTAGAGATTTAAAAAAGTTCCGGTGCGATGGTCTTATGAATCCACTAAAGACGGTAGGCGTGAAATTGTCTTCTGACCCAAAATGCCGTCCGCGTATATATTTCACGATTAACATAAAAACATTTTAACAAAGTGACCTGCATGCGATAGTATATACATGTAAGATTTTGTTTACTTGATATTGTTATAAAAAATCCATAAATATTAAGAAAATGTTTTCTTTAATCGATTTATTTAATATATATTAACATTTTTAACTGTGACTATACAAATAATATTTATTGCAGATTTTACTTTTTCCTAGCTCGATATATAGGCCAACAATTATATAGTATAAATGATATCGCGATTACCTTTAATACATGTTAATATATTTTTATTTAGTAAGTATGCCAGAACTATCTGCTAGAAGAATTTTCTTTCTTTTTAGATAGATTGTTATTTTTTTTTCTTTTTTAATTATAAAAGGATATTTAATATCTGTTACATAAATTTATATCTTTGTCTGGGTGCAGTTATAAGAAACTATGCGTAATTTAGTATTTGGTGACTATTATCCACTGAACAGATTTGAAACATCAGACCAATCATCTAAAATAAAACTAAAACAAAAGGGAGCGGTCTTAGGTCCAGCATTTGTCAATTTGCGGAGGTAAATTCAATTCCGAAAGAGTTATTAGCTAATTAGCACTTCATTTTCCATTGCCAGATGTCTTTCCCGTTTAAAATTAATTTTAATCTTCAGCGACGTATGAAAAATTACCACGATTTACTGTAATATTTATTAAAAATTTAACACTTGCTTGTTACTTGTAAGTACAATAAGGCAAATTCTCTAGATAACGGATTTTCAACAAAATATATTTTTATTCCTAATTAATTATTAAGTAAATAGTTACCTTCCGGCAGCAGAATAATTCTTTCATTAAATCTCTTGTTCAAAAGAAAATTACATAATTTAAAGTTCTTTATAATAATTATGGTAAGAATGATATGTAACAGTACCGTATATTTTGACAAGATTTACTTAATTTTTTAAATTTTATAATGCTAAATGTCTGTAGTTACTGTTTTTAAAATTATTCTTAAAAGGGCAATAACTTATTTATTAGAAAATTTTGCAAATAAAACTCCAGTCAAATTAAAGCAGTAATTAAATATTTGCATTTACTTACAACTAATTATGAATAAGTTTGAGAATTAACTGTGGAAATTAATTGCAATTAAAATTAAAATAATCACAAAAAAATATATCAAAGTTTCAATTATATTGTCGCATAAAATGTATGACTAGACACTGAAACTTTCTTTAATGTAATTATATAAGGAAATTTTATTGGACGGTTGCACTCTTCCCAGCTAAACAATTTTTTGTAATTTACATACTCAAAGTTTGTTAAACACGAATGAATATATAAAAATATTAGGTGTTGACTTCGCTCATAATTCTGATGAAGTTACGGGCGAACAGCTAGTCAAAATTTTAACTAATTCAAAAAAAGCCTTTAAAAATGGGGACCTTTAATTACCTCATTATCCTACCAATATTAAATTAAATTAATTCGTAACTACAAGACTCAGGCACACACAAAAACCCCTCAATTCTCGACAACTAAGCATATTACAAAAAATAATAACGAATTTCTTTTGGGAAAAGAGGAAACACTGCACTACTAACAACTTCTATATACATCACAAGAATTGAGAGACTGACTTTGATTGAATCGAAGATACAAATTTAGGATTAGTGTTGTGGCGAAATATCTGACCAGATCTGAAACAACAACCAGAGATTTAATGACGGACTATCAACTGACACTACGTACAAAAACGTAATCTGACGTGGCAAATCATATTCATCCCACTTGTGTATATAATACACATTTTATAAATCAACTTTTTGATGTGTGGATTAACTTTAACTACCATTAATGAATAATTTTATTTCAAGCATCCTATTTCTCAAAAATGTGGCAAAGGATTAGGAAATACACAGTGAATGATATTTTTGACAGACAAATTAGAAAGCCTCTAACGAATGCGGAACAGTTTAATATATATGATCGGACCATCTAGAAAATTCCATGATTTTTCTTTAAACTACAATGATGAGACTTTCACCATTAGCAGCCAGTATCAAAAAGAAACGAACTAATATGAAACAAACTGGAGATAGACAGTAACTGGAACTATAAAGGCACACCGTTGACCATGGTGTAACCAAGCTACTACTTGATGTTTGCATGTTCAAGAGTAAACAATTTACGCAAGATAACAAAAAGTATATCTACAAAAATCCTGAAAAGAACAACATTCTGCCTAGTAAATGGAATATATGGAAAGAGCTACAACGTGAAACTGGTGAATTACCTCATTAGCAAGGCCAAATATGTAATATATAGCAAGTACACTTTATTTATTTTTTTAATTTTGTTGTCTCCCATATATTGTTTACTCTTAGCCATGCAAACATAATATGCCAAGCTTGATTACACCATAGACAACAGCGACTTGGGTAGAAACCACTTTTGTAGATGAAGATGCGATTTAGTAGCATTTCATAGGAAAGCCTCCAGATTATATCTGCTTCATTTCCCATTTCCAATTTCATTGAAGGAAAGCCTTCGTGGTCCAATAATTTTTTATTTTACTATCTCCAGTTTGTTTCTTGTTTGGTCATTCACTAGTTTCTTTTTGATATATGGAAAAGTGCTCCTGCTAATTGTCTCCTCTAAAGTCTCATCATTGTAAATTAAAGAAAAATCGTGGAACTTTCCAGATGGTCCGATCATATTAAATTGTTTAATTAATATTTGCCAAAAATATCTCAAAATTATAATTTAGTAAATATATGTAACTGTTCCTCGTTCGTTACTGGTCTTTTTATTTGTTCCAGGTTATTTTCCAGTTCTTTTATTTCTTGTGGAATCGTCATATGTTATAAGTTCGCTCAAGTTTGCAGATCTTCGAACCCAAAAAACCTAACGTTTTCTCTAACAATTTACTACCAAAATGTGGGGGATTTAATGATATAATAAAAAAAGTTAAGCTCGGTCTAAACTGCTACAACTGAGTACCAATACGATATAGTTGCACTTACGGAGACCTGGTTTAGTGCTTGATGTGTCGCGTGGTGGCGGTGTGATCCTGTCGGTCATACTAAGTGATTTAATGGGTGTTCTCTTGAGAGGTGCTGGCAACTGTACCCTTGCTATTGTTGTTTATGTGCCTCCTATAGTGGGCCTCCCTGTTTATGTTGGGTTTCAGGACTGCATATTGTCCGAGTTCCAGGGTAGGGTGATTGTAATGGGTGACTTTAATATCACTGATTTTGATTCCAACACAGGACCTGTAAATGATCTTCTTCATGAGTTCTGAGAACTCTACGACCTGGAACAATGTAATGAATGTGACTTCTCGATCTTTGATTATACATGCTTTTATCCTGTCTTTAGGGTCGACCTCATTGTACCAAACAATAAATTGATCCATAAGATGATCTTTTCTACTGATTGGCAACCCGTAGACATAGATCATTTTCACATCGGACATAATAAGTCAATTAAAGGTGAAGGAACAGTGTACGCCAATCTCAAAGCATTATCCCTCTTCTATTTTTTTCCGTCCGGTATTTGTAAGGATAGAGGACTAGTTCAGGGCTGGAATCAATGAATCGTTTTCTCAGCGCACTACAGAGGATAGTCTTAAATCTGATCCCAAAAAGGTTTGTAGTTGTCATGATTTTAATGGGATGACAATGACCCAAAGGAGATCGTCAAAGGCTTCGCTGACTTCTTCTCTAGTATCTTTACATCCTCAACCCAAGGTAGTTTTTCTCGCTCTGATGAGGTTGACTCGAGTGAAGATATCATCAACATCGTTAATCTTTCGGAGGACGAGGTGACTAAGGCTGCCTCGAAGTTGAAGGCTGTTATTCTGCTGGTAGTTTTTGACTTAGGCGTGGTCCTGAGCGATTGCGTTTACTCTCTTTCAGCCCTTTTGACTTTCCTTTTCAATATGATCTTCACTAGCGGTAATTCCCCGGAAAGTTGGAAATTGGCTCGCATCAGACCTATTTTTAAATCTGGGAGGTTTGCAAGTGTGGAGGACTATCGCCCGATTGCTCTGATTTCTGAGATTATGTGGTTTTCATGAATTTCTTAATGTAATTAAAATGACTTTTTTAAAGATTTTGTAATTTCTTTTTCAGTAGTTTTCTTTGTTGTTTCTTCAACCGTTTCTTGGCAGCTTATCCTTCTGGTGTCCTACTTGTCCACAACAATAAATCTAAGGTCATGAAAACCTGACATCAGCAACTTTGGAAATGTTCTAAACCTGGTATTTTAATACTTGCACTTAGCGAAGAAATCAAGGATAAAAAATATAAAAAATTAAAAATTCAATTAAAACTAATTCGATACAGTGTCTCTTATTTCTTATACACATTTCTCTAGGTACTTACATAATCTTCCATAAGTAGCTAGGTTTCTATATGAATGTTTTTTGCTTTTCAATCTACCCCATTCTTGCCACTAGTTCATGTCATTAAAGTTCCTTCTTGTCTTCTTCTCTTTTTCTGCATAACCTGCCCCTCTATAAAAATCTTCCCGTTTTAAATTCTAATTGGTTTGTCTATTATATCTTACATGTTTCTTAAATTTTCTTCGTACTTCTGAGCTCTATTTCCTGCTGAGATTTTGATTTTATCTCTATTCGTTTCCGCTAGAGCTATATAGTTTGATGTCTTTTTATTTCCTCTTTCCTATTCCCTATATTTGGTTCATTGTTGCTTTTGCTTTCTTCATCACATACTTTATGTGTATGTTGATATTTGTGTCACTGAAGTAGTAACCAATATATTTATAAGATTTCAATACCTCAATTTTTTAATTTTTCATGACCATTCTTGTTCTTTTCCCTTTCTTTTTCCTATTCTCCCTTCTTCTTCTTTTTAGAGGCATCTGTTATCATTTTTTTATCTACAATTTTGGCAAATTCCTTTAAATATTCAAAATATTTTATTGTATTGATAATAACTGCTTGGTCTTCTTTAGGTGTGATTACTTTATGTTTAAGAGCTGCTGAATAAGTATTACCTTTGTGCGTAAGTGTATTGGCATGCCCGCCAAGTGAAGTTGCTCCTTGTGAATTTCCCCTCAAGGTTTGAGAGTTTCCGAGAACCGAGTGTTAATATTCATTATATGTATTATAAAAATTTTAATATCTCTGCCAAAAATTTAGAGAAATAAAATTTAGGTAAATAAATAAATTATAGAATGTGTAATGAATTTTATTTGTATTTAATAGAGATAAATATTTTTAAAATAAAATATATCCCTAGGGTAAAAAAAAAAACAAAAATCAATTTAAATAGACAATTTAGAAAACTGAAAATTATCCCCAAAAATTAGAACAAATATTCCCTTTTCACCTAATACCTAACATCTCATTAAAATACTATAACCATGAACAATCAAGTATATTATAAAGTATGAATATTTACATTTAACAAATTCAACCAACATTAAAGGAGTGGCTACCAAGCGTCACATATGAGTGACAGTCCAAATTCTGTGAGAGACCACCGACAAAAATCCTGTTGGTACGATGTGTAGTTTCCTATACATCTATTTCTTTTCTTACTTATAATTACTTACACTAATCCTACAACAAAAAAATATGTCACAGCTATCTATTACATGCAGTATGTAATAGATTAACAAAAAAAAAATCGGTCTATTAAGCTGTAGTGCAGGGGTGGACACACTTTTCCAAGGGATGGACTACTTCTAATCTTTGTAACTATGGCTGAAAAAAAGATCTTCGATGAATAAACCCATTATCAAAAAACTACTTTCAAAAATTTTAAATTACTTATAGTTAGTAGAGGACTTAGTCTCCAAAAAGCTAATCATGAATATCTCGGTGTATAATTACTAACTGCTAGTCTTAGACTGGATTCTAGGTTGTCGTCTGTAAAGCGGGAATGATATTTTGTCTTAATTATATTCATCGTTGAAAATGCAGATATACAAGTATGTAAAGCTAAAGAAAGATGTTAAATGAAATCAATTTTTTTTTATTTGACCTTGTCCATTAGACTCCAAAAGATTTTCTTAGGCTCTGAGCTATGTGCTTTTAAAACTATATTATTTTGAAGGAGAAGAACTTCATTTAGTTATTTATTTCTTTCACATCAACATTGCCAAATGGGTAACTCATGAATGTAGCAATGGGTTCTAGTTTAGTAAATTCTACAAAACGTTTCTCTAATTCGCAGTGAAGTTTTATTTCCTCATATTTTTTTTAAACAACTTGTCAGAAATATATTTTTTTATTTTTTGGTTCATCCTTCATCAATTGAGAAGATATTAGCTTCAACTTGCTTTTAAAAGTATCAACAAATCCAATCAATTCTATTATTGTTTGCAATTGTACGTTCAATTCATTAAGATGACTTGTTATATCAACAACAAAAGCTAAATCCATCAAACAAACATCACTAATTTCATCAACGTAAGCCTTGATCCTGTACTTCTTGTAGTAGGTCCCTGAATCTTTGTTAAAATATACTCCGACTTAACAAACCAACATCTGCATGATATAACAAATCCCGATAATCAGATTAATTTTCTTCTAGTTCGACCTGAAACATTCTTCTCGTAAGACTTCTTCCTCGAATTGAGTTCCCAATTTTCATGCAGATTCCCTTAATTTTATAATGCGTGGCCTGCAGGAGAATAATGCAATGATAAGAAAGGAAATGCTGAAAGTTATCATCTCTGATACACATCGTCAAAAATCCATTGACTGTTCCGATCATTGATGGGGCCCTATCAGTTGTCATCAAAACAATTTTATGAGTTGGTATTTTTTTCTCCTCTATATATTTTTTGAATGTGCAATAAACATCTTCACACAACACAACAAAAAATCTGTATCGAAACTTCCATGCTTTTGAAATGTCTTTAAACGATTCCTTTCTTTGGAAATACCACACATGTATGGCATATATAGCACACACATTTTACATTCACCATTGTAAAAAAAACTGTTCTTCCTATTTTGTACTAAAATTGTATTAACAATTGTTTTTTGACATTTTACCCTTCTTTAAAAATATTTGAGATTACTATTTTTATTACAAAACTACAAAGTTATACAAATTTGTCAAGTTGAATGTTTGAACAATTCTATGCAGAGGGCAGCTAATATAAGCTTCGATTGTAAAAGTTGAGGAATTGGGACAGAGCGGGGAAGTACAGGAGAACGTGGGAATGCAGCGGAGATATGCGAAGTGGAGTATCTGACTTTTGACATCAGTCGTATATTCATTTGCAGTGGTCATTATTTTCTACTTACCTCTCATAATCAGCATAAAAGCTAAAAACAAAAATGAAAATATATGCTGAAAGTCTCTATAAAGATTAATGATTTCAGTGTCTTAAAATATTAGACATGCCATTTCTTAAAATATTAGGCTTGTATATCTTTGACATACTTCAACACACATAATTGAAATACATCACTTATGATCTATGCTCAAGATTATTTGAGCAGTTTTATTTAAAAGTTGTATAATGGCATCAAGATATTTAAGGTTTTGTGTAAATAACTCCTACATAACAATATGTAACAGATAATTTTTAATTCATTTCAAGGGAATGCATTACTATGTGGACTTGTACCACTTTCAAATAAAATGGCTCATTTGAAATTTATCAGTTTATTCAGCATTATTCGAGGAATTGCAAATATTACCTAGGTCTATGTTACCTAAATTTTTTGTATAATTTAAAAATATTTAATCATATCCAATGTTTATACATATGTATTATGCGCCAATGGCATGATATATAGTCAGTTTTATAAACAAGCAAGGGACTTTATGAAATAAGAAACAACAGAAAACTTTTACAAAGAATATTACTTTTAATCATATATTCAAAAAAAGTATCTAGAGTTGCCAATGAAAAGACTGAATTGCAGTTTTTTTTCATTTCTATAAGTGAAACTGTCCAGGTTATTATGAAAATAAATAAATAAATCTATTCTACATTTTTATTATAAAAGTTAATACTTTTATACAAAGAAATAATTATTATACACAAAGATAATCGCAAAAAAAAACAACCTATGTGGGTTTGAATTAAAAAAATAAAAAGCTTATTAAATTAATAACATAATAATAAAATTATTGTTAAAAATCACAATGCTTTATATATAATATATATAATTTTTTTAATGGACGTAAAAGTTATTTGAGCCTGTGAGATAAACTTCAGCAAAAGTACCCAGAAAAAATGCTTTAAAATTCTTATAATACTAACGTGTGAAAGGTGAACTGTTCAATAATAACATAAATTATAAAGTCTTCAAAATTTACATACATAAATATTTAGAAAAATTATGTAAATTATTATTTAAATCACAAAGCTTCAAAATAATAGTGGCAAAAATGTACCTTCATTGAAAATAAAAAAAAAACGTTTGTTATATTAAAAAATAAAATCACAACTATTTTGAAATATTTAAAGGTATATTTACACAGCTTTATTGTTTGTCATGTTAAGGAAATTTTTAATTATATCATAAACTAATTGGAATATAGTGTGTCCAAACTTTTTTCCTCCGCAATAAAAAAATTTGACATAAATATAAACTTGCCATTAATTGACTTAAGACAAATTTCTAATTGACTCACACCGACCAGCTTCTGTACAAAAATATCCTTAAAATTCTACGTTGTCTTCAATCATTGTTTGAGTTCTGATTTTGGGACCCACTATATTCTCAATATATATTTCTAAAAAATTTTCAGTGATGCAACTTGACTAGAAACTAAGTGTACATTAATAATGATTGTATCGAGTGTTTTCCATTTAAAAAGAAAATTTGCAACACACACAAACACCTAAATAACACCAATGTATATTATTACATCTTATATAAATATTTTTGACATTTATAGGAAATATTAATTAACACCAAAAATGTGTAACATTTAATATTTCTTGGTCATTTGCATTTATAAAAACTATATAACATTTTCAACCCAGGTTAAGCATACATGAAGTTATTTTTTTTGCAAAAAAAATTTAAATTTTTTTCGCACAATTGGGTAATTTTCACTATTTACAACTTTTACTAACTTATCAGTCAAGAGCTAATCCATATAGACACTATACTAAACTCCAAATATGAATGGTGAAGCCCCCACATGTTCACCCAATGTTTTAAAACAACTCAACACTAGGAATACTTACGGTTGCTTAATATAAATCAAGTGAATGGATTTTTGTACTTAAAGTACTACTGTACAATTTAAGTATCTAAAGTTATGGCCACCCCTAAATTTGAAGTCTAGTGACTGTGGGCTTTGATGACCGTTATATCCTTATTTGTGGGCATCAATAAACTCTTTCTTATATTGGGATTTAATATATACAGGGTGTGAGAAAAATAGATTAATTTTAACTGAAAAAAATTTCGAATCAAATTCTGTTGAATTTAATGTACATAATTTCCTCCCGGTATATTTAGTAACAAATATTCTAAAAATGAATTTATTTTATATTGTTTTTATTTACAGCTACAATCATTGACAAACTTGATTGTACTAATTTATTCAATAAATCAATGATAAGTATTAACAGCCATATATTCAGATAAGGAAAATATCAGTTAAAGATGATGATACCTCCAAGAAAAAAAATAGTTCAAAAAGTACATAAAAAACTATACACCAAGTAAATAAAGAAAAAATCAGTTGCTCTCACACGCACCAAATGCTAACTCCATTATTATAGTGTACAAAACTAGTGCTATTCCAATTTCTAAGAATCGAAAGTTGCAATACATTTACAAAAAATCAAGCAGCAAACATATATGACGTGGAATCTTGCTTTAAAGAAATTTTTAAAATGTCATATAAGTACATCTACCATTCTCACAATTAATCACCACCATTTTTAATTTATTTTGACTATACACAGGTCAAACAATAGGAGAGAAATATTCCCAATATTAACCAATTTCGCTCCTTGATGTACCTCTTAGCCTGAGAGAATAGAAAGACTTGCAATTATTTCACGAACCATGTTTCGATTACTTCCATACATAATGATTATTTACACATTAAATATTAAATATAAAAAATTTTCAATTACATTCCTTTCTAAATAAATTTATTTCAGACTTCATAAAATTAAAGTCAAAATTAGTAGAAAAGTATAACTTTGGCAGCAATTGGAATTGCATCTTTAGTTAATAATATTCGTGAATTAGTTAAATTACTTTTCTTAAAATTAGCTTCGAGCTGTAATTCACAAATAAAAAATTATTTTTAACTTTAAGATTAGAGTCTATATTTCTTTCCCATGTGTTTTTTTTTCTCTTGCGTCTTTGGAAATATAAAAACTATTTTATATACATTTATTTTTTGTCACCACTCATTTATAATTGCTTCTGCAATTTGATATACAGCATAGAGTAAGCATTCTGTGATATTACGAGTTGGGTAAGGAGTAGGGAGACAAGGTAAGTCTGTTCACTTTTGATCTGTGACTGAAATTGGAAATGTTGTGGTGGTTTACACAAATGTGTAGTCGGCAATGTACTATCTAATTCTTCTTTTAGAATTTTTGAAAATGTATAACAAAGAAAACAGTACTTATTCCTCTCACTATAGGTAGTGAGTGGTTCAAAGGCCCTATTTCGATATTGTTCATTTTATTATTGATTTATAAATTTCAGAGTCCTCTAACACTGCATAATTTTCAATTAGCGATCGCCACGAACATGGTGCTGGTACATATGCTTATCATATACAATATTAATAATGATTTTATGGCACCCACCCTCTGTTGTATCCTCTCATGCGATCTGGTTAATTCTTATCACAATCGAGGATGGGGCCATACCAAATAATAAATAAATACAATTACAATTTCTTTAAAAGTTTTATAAAAATGTAAAATAAACATTACAAGTAAAGTTATTATTTCCATTTGAAGAATTATCAAATTTTATAAAATAGATGGTAATGTGGTTTTTATGGGTCTTGACAAAAGCATTTTTAAGTTTATGTTATTGTCACCCTAGAATTCGATGGTTCCATAATTATCAATCATTCAATATATAAATTTGTATCGATTGTAAGTATATTTTCGAAAATAATTTATTTATGACAAATAGCTATGAAAATTATTTAGTAATAAAAGGAGTTCTTAAACATCGATTATCAGATTTAAAAATCTTAAATTGCTCTAAGAAAATATTTGTGTAAAAGATGAAAAATTAGAATTTTACCCATTTGTAAAATTTACAAAAATTTTAAATAACATTAACTTGTTACTCAAAAAACTTTATATGCTCAATGAATCCCTCTAAGAACATTATTAACAATTACAATACATAAACAAGAGAAAAATTAAAAGTAAACTATAATTTATTATTCACCTAAATATATATAAAACAATTAAACAAAATAAAATAAAATGTCTTAATTTATTCAAAAATATACCTTCACATATGCGTGAGATGAACCTGAGTGTATATTGGGCTAATGGGTCACTTCTAACTAGATATTTAGAAAAAACAGATCGCACAGTTGAGTCAAAAATAAGTTGCACCACTGGATATTTGGTCGTTAAAAAAAAAAATTTCCGAAAAAAATCTCACGAACTGAAACCTTGATACTTTAAAATTGATCTCGCACATTGGTCTACAGATAAAGCTTTATCAGATAGACCAAGTATGCGAGCGCTGTACGCTAATACATAAAACTGTTATAATAACTGTAAGCTGCCATAAACATCCTGACATGGACATAGGTAGACGTAATGAAAAATAAATGTAAAATTATAAACCGTAAGCAGTCCTGCGCTACCAGTTGTGGATGTATGGGATCTTTACTGTACTGCGACTCTGGGAATCTCCCGTTTGTGTAGAAGTACTCTAACATCCTTTCTTTTTCTTCAAAACGTCGATACAGCCATTGTGTCATTTCTTCTGTATCTTGCGGTACTTGGTTGCAAGGATATAGTCTATAAAACAACATTGTTCGACATGGGGGTCGATGACCAAAGATGATTGTTGGTAGATCTAAAGGTTCTCCTTTTGGATAACCAATGGTAATATCCAACACCCATTCCAGTTGCCCTCTGTATTTATGTACTGGTTCTGAAAGAAAAAAAAATGTAATTGGTTTAAACAATTAAAGAACTAATAAATTACCTTCATTTACTGCAGAATTATTATTGGCAGATGTTTCCGGACCTACAGTATTCATAATAACCTTCATGGCACCCACTCTTGGTAACGTGACATGATTTAAAAATGGTAAATTGTTTTTTTCAGCAAACTTTTGTGAAACAGCTCTTCGTTTTCTTAAAAATCCACCTTCAGGAAATAGTACCATCCAATTTCTATGTCTTGGTATATATGATTCTATCAAATGATGAACTAGTTGCTGAAGTGATTTCTCCCTGTTATTTTTGCCTGACATAATGAAAAAATCTTGATGAATTACACTAACTATTCCAAAATTTGTATATTTGAATAAACTATCCATAATCCACATAATGTTTGGTAATAATGATTTTTTAGCATTAAAGTTTGCCATCAGTAACGGCACATCTCCTGTGGATTGGTGATTCGCTAAGACTAATGTTTTCTTATTTAAGCATTCTTCTATATTATCTCCTACTTCAACAACTGAAAAATACCATAGATTAGTATGTTGAGCAAATAGTTTTTTGAAAAATTATACTTTCGTAGCCAGCAGACCAGCTCCACATAGACACCATAGCTAAAAGCCAATGGAAAAATTGGCCTTCTATCCTCCAAAATGTATCTGGATGTATTTTTCTTAAAGGTGATAATAGTATCATCCATACTACATATGTAGGTATGCAATATACATTATTTAAAAGAATAAAACACAGCCTTAGTACAGCTTTTGGTATTATATACCAACACCTGAAATAAAATAAAAACAATTAGAAATGATTTAAATTATTAGAAAGAAGGGCTTGAACTAGACGCAATAAAAACCCATTAAATATGGTGATTTAATTTATTTATTAAATTACCATATTTACTGTCAGCAATTTTCCATAAGGATTAGAGCGGATGGATGTAAATTCTTTACTAATTAATGTCTGAGGTATGTTTTGAAGTTATATAGAAAAGCAATAACTAATAATGATGCTCAGACAGCAGAAATTGCCCAGTAATACTTTAATATTTAATTGATAGTATTACATAAATGTTTATTGAATTAAATTTGCTTCAACAAACCAAACTTTTTTGTAAATTTACATTTTTTTATACAAATGCATTATATTTTTTTATTGTGTAGTAGTAACAATTTTTTTGACATAAGTCAGTTTAAAAAACAGTCATTGGATCAATTTTTGAGTTTATATTTTTTCCATGCCATTGAACTTGAAAAATGTACCCAACCCAAGATTGTATATCATATGTATGAGGATAAGTCCTATGACATATGTGCATTTTTTCGGCACCATCATGATGTCTGTTATCAGAAATGATAATAAAATAATGATTATCCCCTAATTAGGCACGCCTCAAAATATAACTTAACTAAAAGCGTGGCGCACTTTGTGCGCTATATATTATGTCGATGTAATTCATCTACAACAGGGTTTTTCAATGTGTGGCTTGCGACACCCTGGGGGGTCGCAAAGCCTCTGCACGGAGGTCGTGGAGCGTCAGTTAAATGCATAAGAAAAAAAAACAAAAAAGCATTGCGTTTGGCGAATTACTAAAATTGTAGTCAGAGGTAAAATACAGGCGAAAGAAAGGGGGTTGCGAAATATTTTTACATACTAAGGGCGTCATGCCATGAAAAAGGTTGAAAAACACTGATCTACAATACAAAATTTTATGTATGACAATACTTTGGACCGGGTCATCATTGAAATAAATCTGTCCCAACGCTTTAGATTTTGCAGGTTTACGCCATAACAATGATCAGAAGGCTTACTATGAGTAGGTGACAGCTCTTCGTAATGAGCAACTTTAATACCCAAGTAGGAGCAAGCAAACCAAATGATGGAAGGATTTGATTGTAGCACTATGAACAGTTGAGACGATAGGTTTGTAGAATTCACTGAGGTTGAGAAACTGGTAATAAGGAATTCCATTCCACATTCCAAAAGAAAACAGAAACAAAGTGGACATGGAGAAGCTCTGGTGGTGCCAACTGTGAGATAGATTTCGTTCTTGCTAATAGGAAAGTCTGCAAGACTACTGGCAGTAGTCACCGATTACTCAGGTGTAGAATGGGTTTATATGATCTTCCAAGAAACTCACCGACCTAGAAAATCTCTGACACAGATGCTGTAAGTAGAAGGTATATGTCCTAGGAAGATTGCAAAATTTCCGAAACTACACTAAATCTACAGACCAAGCGTCGTGAACTAAGAGCATCGATGAAAATCTAATGGCAAACGACTTAGTACACTGTTATCAAGAGCCACAAAAAAGTGCATAGAAGAGGACATCAGCAAATACAATTGCAACTTTACTCTGCGCACAATTGCGAAATATTCAAGTTACAAGAGGGTTCGCCAACGAATAATGGTGGGAAGAAATGATACAATAGCCCTTAAGTCGGACAAGGGGAATCGTGTAGTCAACAGGGATGGAATACTAAATATCATGAAAGATTTCTATCAACAGCTATATCATGATACCTGTTTGCACATTAACATTTGGGTAGATGACAAGATACCTGAAGTTTTACCAGCGAAGGTACAACACGGGTTGCAAGCAATACTGCCTCAGGAAAAGACAAGATCACTGTTGATGTACTGAATATAGCAGGAAAAGCAGTTTATTCAGTTCTGGCAGGGCTGTACACATCTTACTTAAGGGGAAGGGATCAAAATATTTGGCGTGAATGTTGGTGAGAACAGCAAAGTTCAAAAAAGGATGGGCATATTATTTTATATGACCGACGTTTGGCGTGCGTGCAGAAAAATTATGATAAAACAAAAACATGTTATACAATTCAAGGCAAACATTATCCATTCTAAATGACAGCTCAATGTTCTATGCGAAAAGGCCTAACAAAGAGAACTTGACGCCGTAATTTAATAGTAGTTGCCTTAGTTCACAGTAGGGAGCGCCACCTCTCGATATAATTAAAATAAAAATTCAATTACATCGCTAAATTACTGACTATTTACTTAATATTTATCTTACAATAATATGGTATGCATTTGAAAGAATGACGGAAGATTTCCATAAATTTGAAGCAATAAAATTTATATACATTTGATTTTGTAGCCATTTTTCGCAAAATTTACTATTTTTTTTAAACCATTTAACGCAATAAAGAATATATATGTAAAGAATAAAACTGTGTAACAATGATCAAAATCAGTTTAAAAATGTCTGAGAAATTAATTATGAAAGTTTGGTAAAATTACATGTATTAAGAGTAAAGAGATGCCATAATTATGGAAAATTCCATGATTATATTAATACTCAAGACAGACGATAAGGAAAATTTTAAGAACTATAAGTCGATAACTTTAATCTCTGTTGCAAAGTTCTTTCAAAAATCATCATGAACCGATTAATGTTTCAATTCGACTCATTTCAATTAAAAGAACAAGCAGGATTTCGAAAGTCATGTACTGTATGACTTTCGAAATCCTGCACATGGATCAGATATTAACAGTATGTAAGTTGATATCAAGATGTGGGGAGTATGATGTTCCACTGTGTTGTGTATTTGTTCACTATGAAAAGGCCTTTGACTCTGTGAAAACTAGCGCAATACATTCACATATAAAAGTGGGCATACCATCGGCTTACATTGAACTCATCCAAAATATCTACAATGCAGCTAGAATGACTTTTTCTCGAATAATGAGAAGTAAAAAAGTTCCTATTAAGTTAGGTTCAATTGTGGACGAACTGTATTTACATAAAACTTTTTCTTGTCAATATAACAACTTGAACTTGAACTCTTATCTAGTATATAGATTGCTTATACAATATAAGGTCTGAATAAAAATATATATTAAAAAAATATTAAGTGGATTTGAAAATAATGGAGATTTCTACTAATCTGGCTGAGAACACAGCGAATGAAACGTCATCGCTTGGCAGATTCCATAATTATGGAATCGGCTCATCTGCTTCAGTACAGGTACATATATGAACTATGCATTGAAAGTAGGCTGACACTACTGGTTGAAAATTTTTTGCTCAAATTCAAAATCCTCAATAATGACTTCTTTTTATCGAGAATATGTTTAGCCAGCTCTCTTCTTCATACGGCCCACTAACCATCAAGCGGAGACAAATAAAACTATTATACCTGTACGTAACAGTAAATGCTTTTGTCAAACCACTCCATACGAATGTTTTCACATTTTTGAAATATTTTAGCTTGGCCAGATTTGAGGTGTAGTACATAAGTTCTTTATATTGAAGTAAATATGAGATTATTTCGATCATTTCATTCTTTTAATGGTTTCACTTTTGCATGAAACTATACATTTTTGTAAAACATTTTGTGTGACTCAAACTCCTCTAAAAACCATTCATTTCCTTATCAACCTTGTTTTAAATACCATTAAAACGATTTAAAACTTTTTTTCATGTTATATAAGGCAAAAATAGCAATTTTCCTATTTAGAATGTGAGATGATTTAATAAAAATAACATTTGATTTTTTTAAATAGAATTTATCACGTGTAAAAATTTACAACTTATTGAATTTTAAAGTTTACAACATTACATATAGGCACTTTAACTATAATTTTATTTTAATAGAGTTGACCTTAATCGTAAAAGTGTCATTCATATTATGAGAGATAACAAAATTAAGAGGTCAAATATTATATAATCTCACTATAGGTGATTTAACAAAGAAAATAAAACATTTTTCTTATTTGATATCAAGTAAATATTTTTAAAACCAATTGTAATTTGAAAAGAACTGCAAGAATTTATAAGAGAAATTTATTACTTTCATTAGAACAACAAATTGTATTTATATCACATATCTGTCATATCAAGAAATCTATATGTCAAATCTTTCAATTATTACTTCATCTAAAACAGCTTAAACTCTGAGAAAATGTATTCGGGTTTTAATTTTTTTATGCCTAACTGCATTCAAACTAAAGTATAATTTATGCGTTATATTACTATGAAAAACCAAAAAAATATAAATATTTATGTTCTTCCCCTCTTATAATTACTGATAGATGTGGGTAAAGCGCAATGTTCGAATGAATGTCTAATAAATTAATGGATTTGAAAGAAGTTTATACAAACACTAAGCCAAGTTTCGACTAAATGCGGGATACTTTGTCAATTACTTTGCAATGTCTTTGGTAATTATTGCATCAACATAAAGAAAATGAAAATGTATATTTTTTTAATTTAACCCGGCAGTGGTCGCTAGGCCAGTTGTGACGCGAGTGGTCGCGCGTGAGACTTTCTCTCACAGTACATTATAATAGGGTTTATGAGGGTTTAAGGAAATATTACTAAGTAAAATGCAGTGAATATACTATTTATTATTAATTTTATTAATAAATCATCAAAAAAAAAGAAAATTTTAATTAATTTAGAGAAAAAGAATGTTCACCATCGGCATTACGG
>JAUIMW010000367.1:0-18545 GCA_033557785.1 Enochrus cinctus | reverse complement strand
AACGATTTCCGACCGAAAATCGAAAAAGAACGCAATAGAAACGAATCGAAAATCTAGAAATTCTAGATTGCGAATTTGCGAGAACTTGCACCAACTATATAGCGCATCACATCGGAGCGAGGCGGAGTTAGCCGGACAGTCGTATAGAGTTATAAATTTTAATTAAATAAACTCTTTTATTAATTTTTTTTCTTCTTTAACTGTTCTAATTGTATACGTAAAATGTCAAGTTAGTTTTTAATCTGTTATATACATAGTAAGTAACTACTCTGTGATAAATTAATTATTGCGTGGTGTTTTTTTTTGTTTTAGTTATCGTCTCCGGCCGAGGCCCAGGTCTGAGGTGGCAATCCTATTTACAGGGTGCATTTGCATTGAAAAAATTAATAAAAATCAATACATAGAAACGATTAGTTTTTAAAACTTAATCAAAATTTTAATAGCCGTGTAATTAGTCGAGATTCTATAACTGATAAACAATGAGATTCGCAATGATCTCAGTAAGCAAAAAAGTAAACAATATTTCAGCGAGGAGAGAAGCTGGGTGGCAGCTTTTATGCTAATATCGAAAGAGTGTAAATGACACACCGATTTTGCATCCGCGTAGGTGAATTACGAAGCGTTTAAGCTATAAAAGTATGTGACATGAATGGTGATCACCGAAGAAACAATTACCTTCGACCTGCACTTGTACCCACATATTAAACTTAAGATTAACAGTTCTACGATAATAAATTAACGTATTTCGCTAGGAATGCGTCGACCTTAGTGTTTTCTAGGATAGCATTTTTAATTAGGTTCTAAATAAAGATGACATCATGCCAGAAGTTTAGGCTTAAGGAGCCGAACACATGTAATTTTAACGCTTTTTAAATGACAACAAGGGAAGTTGTCGTTTAACGGAGTATCTTAATGGATTTTTTAATTGCGATATTAAAGACGATAGTAATTATCTTTTGTTCATTAACGTATTGCATACCGAATTCTATTTTCGTTATAAAATATAGGTTATTACCTGTTAACGTTTTGATGTTCTAAATATAGGGTTAATATTTAAATTTAGAACAGTGTTTTCGAAATATAAGACTACCGTCTTAATTTGTCACCTGGAGTGACACCTTTAAACCTATTGTTTATGGTATGTCTTATTTCGCCGGAGTTTACATGCATTTCAATTAGAACACCAATTAAACGTCTTTAAGAAGTCAACAACCACAATCCTATTCGAAGTAGTTTAAAAAGAGACGATAATTCGCTCGATAAATGTAATTTTATTAGAGAAACGACATGAACAAGAGAAATATAGTGTCCAGGAAAGCGCGAAGATGCATCAAAATAACCGATTCTAATTCTAACGATACCCCTTATCAATATTGATTAGACAAAACAATATATAAAAACTTACGTGATAACAAATATAGCTCTTGTTATTTATCCATTCTAACGAAGTTACACTACACTACAAACACAGAAACAGAGATAGGTGCGGTCTCGTAGATCGTGTCACTCGCTAGTCAGTACTCAACTCAGTCCCTATATTCAGGATAAAGGAAGTGACTTTATCCACATCCAACCTAAACGTACAGCTGATGTTTTCTTACACCAATTTTTCCAATGCAGCTCCTTCCCAAACACAAATTGGCTCTTTATGCACTCCAATCTACCATTACATCCAGCTACATTCGAATTTTTATTGAATGAAGGCGTGTAAATGACTCTTTAATTACGTCATAGTTGAATCATTTTGACAATTTACGTTATTTCTAACTTCATTTAAAAGTCAAACAAACTACCTCCTTACCTCGACAGATGGCGCTCTTTCAAATCGATCCTTTTAAAATACACCACCGCCATCTCTTGTCCAGCCTTAGACACCTTACGTGACCTACATTATGTAAGGTTATTGTTTATATAATGGCCACATTCGTTATGCGTTTATAAAAAGATTCGCAACATGTTTTACGGCCTTTTTATTACTTACTATTGTCCTCCATTAACCCTCTTGTTATGTCGATAATATAAAATCTTTATTTTTAAAGTCATAATTTTATAAAGGCCAGTACATGATATAAAAGAATAGTTATTTAAGCATTTAAGGGAGGTAAAAACTATTTACAAATCGAGGACGAGTTTAGCAAATTAACTCCTACATTTTTTCCACTCTCAAAGTTTAATTTATTAAGTTTGTTATTATATAAACTTACTTCCCTAGGGGAATAATTTTTTACCTACTCACATTAACATTGATGTGTAAGGTTTTGATTAAAAAAAAAAACAAACTGCCAAAATATAAATAAATTTAATAAGGTTATAGGTTGCGATTTTAACAAAAAAAAATTTAGTCTACTCTCATTGTATGTTTTAATTTACAAGTTACATTCTAACCATTTATTTTAAACAAGTTTAATGCATATCATATACATCTTTAAGGGCTAGTTCGGGTTTATCATAGCCTAGTTCTTCAGGGGTGTCAATTCCCAATTCTGAAAGGGTTGGCCTAATTTCTTGGATGATGTAAGGATAGATTTCGTTCACCTTTGGGCCGCACTTGTCTTTCACAGCTTCGATGAACCTAACTGCCAAAGCGTAATCATTTACTCTTCTGCAGGCTTTTAAAGCGGCAACAATGATTTTGGGTTCAGGAACCAAATCCATACCGCATAGATCATTCATTCCCTTGCGGATTTCCCAACCATCGATGTCGGTCCTGTTGAAGTAGGTTTCGTACCTGAAATTTTTAACATTATCAGATCACATGCCTTGGCTCGTTTTCTAAATAGCAAGGGAATATGAATAACAGGATATATTTGAAATTGCCGCTACTGCAGCCAAAGGAAATGACACTACAAACAAACTTAGGTACAGATATGTATTTTAGGGTACAAATGGTCAGGTTCCACCAAAGTAAGTAAGATATATAATAGTATTAGTAAAACTGTTAGTATTTTGTACGTATTTGGGATAATGTTAGGATTTTTTGAGTTTTTGGCGTAATTACGTAATTTGAAAGGAACTAACCTGGCATCGAATTGTTCATCGGTTTCGGTGCTGTGTTTGGACATAAAACGGGTGGAGGCAACAGATGTGGTTCTTGGAACGTTCAAGACATTTTTCGCGACCGAATGCAAACGGACCAAGGATGAACGAAACATTTTTTTTCTAGATTTTCGCACTGGAGAAAATATATAAATGAAGTTTTCGGGCTCAGCTCTAATGACAAATGACATGCGCCGGGATCAATGCTGCCACAACAATTTTCACGTTACTAAAATAAAAATTAAAAAATATTTTTCTTATATATAGTTGAATAATTATAAAGTTATTAATGGATGTTGTTTTTCTATTTTAAAGCGCATATTTACAAAATGTTTTTTTTCCATATTCACATTTCTACTTATAAATTGGCCACACGTAGGGCCGGTCCTAGGTGAGTGCAACGAGCAATATTAAATTAACAATAAAGCCATTTTTTTATAAAATTTATATTTTGTATAAATCATTTTTATAATTATTAACAAATAAATTTTAATTGAAATTAAAATAAATGTATAATGACGACTAATGTTTTTAATATTTATAATTTTTACAATGTGCTGTGACGGTGCATGGTGGGGTCAGAACGTAAAAGCAACAAAATAATAATTTTTCTATGACGATATTTCTAGTGCCGTTTTAAAAACATTTTCACCATACCCATATGTAATGTAATAGGTCAATTTTTCAGATTTTTTTTTCAAATGAAAATTCGCGTAATTGTTGTCATTTGCGCAGTATGGAACACCACAATAAACTTTAGTTTTTGAGACTGGATATGTTTGATAAAACAAAAACAAGAAAAGTATAACAAACTTATCTCTGGCAGAATCCTCAAGTAAGAAAAAAGACAATATGGAAAATAATTAATTCAGAAAGGAGTGTATCACGGAAGACTGTTGAAGGATCCACACTTTGAAGCTCTGAATGTTTTTTTTAGTGCAGTGGGTTCAAACACCACTCAAACATCCAGTAGTAGTATAACTGCCAGTGCATTTATTAATAGACAGGACACAACCATGTTTCTTTCTCCAGTGTCTGAGATGGAAGTTCTTGATATAATAATCTCCGTAAAGGCCAAACATACCCGAGACATTTATGGCATGTCAACATATGTTTTAAGGAAACTGGCATCATCAAGCTGGCTTTTAAGTTGCAAAAGATGGCTATCAGAGCAATGTGTGAGCTAAAATACAGAGACCATTTTAAGGGACAAAATATACTTACCTTACCATCAGTCTACATAGTGGAGTGTCTCAAACATGTTTTTAAAAATAAGGTTAGCTATGTCAGATCATCTCACACTTGCTGGCACCAAAAGAGACGGAGAGATGATTTTAGAATGCCTTTTCATAGGCTGAACATCAATGAACAGGATCCGAACTTTCAGGGAATTAGGATATGTAATAGATTACCAGATGATATTAAAAGGCTGCCTCAGAAAGCATTCTTTCGTATGTTGCACACCAGTTTAATTAACGCTGCCTCGTACACTGCTGAATAGTTCTTTTCACACCTTAACTGACTCTTTTTTGTGACTTGCGAACAACCGGTGATGCTTTCAAACTTTTTGTGTATTTATATTTTATATTTTATTTGTACTTTTACTTGACTGGTGATGTTTTTACTTTATGTAATATTTCTTTTTTGTTTGTTTTTGATTTCCAATAAATTGACTATGACTTTTACTATTCTCAAACAAAATATAAAATATTTTGTGCTTTAATGCAATCTCTCAATAATAATATTTTCATTTATAATAATAATAATATATTTATTCAAAAGATCCATACATAATCATAAAATGTTTTCAATACAATACAAATTAATGCAATAAAAGCAGATATAAACATTTAAGCGAGTTACAGTTAATAAAAATCAGAGCTGATTGGGCATTCATGTCAAGCTGCAAGCTGTAGAAACCGACACTCTTCAGCCTTTTCATTCTATTTTTAAATTTTCAGATTGGTAGTTGCTTCATATCACTCTTAGGATGGTTGTAGATTTTTATTGCTTTCATTTCAAATTGTGGTGGGTATATACAGGTTTCATGTCGGCATTATGATGTAAACGTTTGATTTAAAGAAAATTTTTTACTCATTTTACTTTTCATTATAAAATGGGCCTCAATGGTGCTTGCACTTCTACGCCACTGAGTTTAATCTTTGTATTATTAATTTATATTATTACGTTCCCATACTACATCCTTATAAAATTTTTGTTTTAGGTTACTATGCAAATATTATTTAATTCTTCAAAAATCAAATTAATTACTTCTTTTGTGCCTTACAGTTTTATAATATTACGAGAAACGTTCAAACATGTAAGTAAAACAATTATCATCTTAATTATCCATTGAAAAAATGTGTTATAGGTAAATAAAAAGAAAATATTTAGTCTAAATTTTACTTGGTTAGCGACTGTACACCAAAACAGAAAATGCCAAACAGTAAATACCCAACAAACACAAGAAATTACAAATGCAGTGTTACTAGCAGATAAACTATATAAACAACGAAAGTATGTAGAAACATACAATTTATTAGTCAAGTACAAACACTCTAACAATAGAGAAGTATTATGGAGGCTATGCAGAGTTTTGTACCAATTATCAAAATTGAAACAATACTCCAAAGCAGTCCATTTGGAAATGTTAAATGAAGGATTGATTCTTATAAATGAAAACTTGGAAAATAATCCAGACGACGCGAATCTGCACAAGTGGAATGCTATATTCCTAAATGCCAAATCTGCATATGATGGAATGAACTCCAAAATAAGTACAGTAAAACACATCAAAAAGCACCTTACGGTAATATAATAATTTAAACAATGAATGCAAACTGCTATAAAATGCATATTTTCAGACAGCAAACTCTTTGAATCCTAATGATACATCTGTCCTCTACTTGTTGGGTTATTGGTGTTACCAAATGTGTTCTTTAACTTGGTTTCAGAAAAAAATTTTGGTATTATTCTATAAAAATCCTCCAGCGTGCAGCTTTGAAGAAGCATTCTATTATTTTTTGAAAGCTGATCAATTGTCACCCTCGACCATTTCAAACACTTTTATGTTGGGAAAAGTTTCTTTATGTATGAGACAATATTATCGAGCTTCTTATTATTTACACTTGGTTGCCAATATGCAACCAGAAACTGAATGCGAAAGAAGGTTGGTCCTTGAAGCAAAAAAGTTAGCCAAGCGACTAGACCGATTTCAACTAACCAAAGATGCCTTAACATTTTTAGATTAGTGACATAGTGATGGTTTATAAATTTTTATTACTATTAAATTTCTAAAATAAAGCTTTTATCTAGCAATTTTTTTAATTAACATAAATTATTACTTACCAATCATTAAGTAATCAACTTCCCGAGTCACAAAGATTTTCAAGAACATATCCTCTTGAGTGAAACAATGGCTTTAGAAAATTATGAACACAAAACAAAACAAAAAAGAAATTTTTTGTTTTAAAATCGATCAAAGTCTTAATTGGCTCATTAAAAAAAAATAGCTATGATTCTCTTAATATTAGTAAGCCCACACATGAATAATTTGAAAATTGTGGACAACTGCCATCATACAAGTAATGACCCAAGGTATAAGGTAAAATAAAAAACAAAATATGTTCTAACTGTCTATAATAATAGTAGCCACAAACAAATTACAAATAAACCTTTGGCATATAAATAAAAGTATACACAAGATACCCAATGTATATCAGACATATACGTAATATAAAATGCCAGTAAAAAAAAGCAGTCGATCAACGTTTCTTCAATTGAGATCAACAACAAAGCAATTATAATTTAACCATACAACGATTAATCACAATTTTACATTAAATTTTAAGTGAAGTCAGTTATATTGAATGTTGAAAAATAAACAAAAGCTGCAATATTTTTGAACTGAACTAATAGCAGCTAGCTACATCTCAAAAATAATGAAATTTTAAGACTTAGCGAAAATTATTTCTTAAGGAAAATTGTCTATGTATATAAGTCAACAAATAAATTAAATTATTTTTTAGCTTGCGAATGGATATTTACTTGCTAAAAAATGTTTACATTTATTTGTAGCAAAAGGACACTCTTAATCTTTAAGTGCAAAACTTACATTTAACAATAAATAATTTGGAAGAATTCATGAATAAGCATTAGAATTCAGTTCAAAAACATAATGAAAATAAACGTTAAATATTAAATAAAAACATTCAATATATCTGCGTTTTTTATATTTACAAATTTATACTCTTTTTCTTTAATAAAAGCATTTTTAAAATAGCTATAAAAAAATTTGTAATAAAATTTGGCATTAATAATGCAGTGCCTAATAAAACAATTTTTATTTTTATAAGAGGTTAAACATGTGAAAGGCTGTTATATTTATTTACATTAGAAATAGTAATTACAATCAATGTTTTAAAATTATTTGCCTTACTCGAGTGATTTTAATTATGGAAAGGAACTTTACATGTGAAATTAGCCTACAATAAAAACACGTACTTAAAAAATATATACTTAAAATCGTACATTAATAAAATCTTACGCTACATTACTAAGTGAACTTTAGAATACAATTTTTTTAGAACATTTAGGCAGGGTAAAAATTCTTGCTTGATCGTCGCACATACAAGTAACTAAATTAAAATATTTTTTAAATGACTCAAATAATATTGCACAGAGTGTAATAAAACTAATGCCATAAATTTTAAATAATATTGTTCGATTCGTACATATGTAATATCGTTTTAACCTTTCCTTGGGTCATTATGGCAGTTCTTTATTTGATATATATATATAGTTAATAGTTAGCTTTCAGAGCATTTAATATAGAGAAAGATTAGTAAATTAATGCATTTAAAACTAAAATGGAATACCTACCTATTAAGTTAAATACGACACAACTATTTTCACATATCTGCATATTCATTGTATTAATTAAATTAGTTTAAAATTTTAGGGAAAAAAGAACTGCCCTATAATTTCAGTTTTGATGTAATTTAAAGCTAAATAAAGACAAACAATTGGCAAATTCTAAGAGTATATGTCAAAATATGAAATTTATTTGAAAAATGTTTTGACTAGAATAATGTAATGTTTTATTGAAGCCAATTGTCTGTTTAGCTCTTAAATTTGCCAGATTAAATGAATAGCAGTTAATAGAAAATGGTACCTACTGAAGAAAATTCAGAGAAATTAATACAGAAAGCCATTTTAAAATTGAACTGATATACATTTATTAAATATTAAATAAGAATATGACATGTGATAAGATTGACAATGCTAGAAATATAACATTTTGGTAATTTTCTTAAAAACTAATAAGCAACACAAAACTTATTTAGAAAATTTTACAAACAAAACATTTTCATCTTTATTTTCTAAATTAAATACAATAAATATTTATCAAATATATAAATCGGTGAGCAAATTTTTAAACAATAGTTTATACAATGTTCATATATATATATATGTATATATATTGAAGAAATTTTGTGAGAATTTTTCCCTGCCTCCTTAAAACGTTCCATTTTTAATTTTTTAACTATATACTTTTTGTCGATTAAACTACATTAATATTTGGTGAGAGTTACAATAAATAATTACATATCTATATGAACTATAAAAACACAGTATAAACGATAAAAAAGACAGATTTAAATTATATTTATTTTAAATGTGTATGGACGAGTAAGGCTTTTTTTTCTTTTCGACACTCATAGATATGATAACGACTTAAAATATCTTATTATTAAATTAAGGCTAACCTACAATTAGCTATTTAAATAGTACATAACATAACAAGGTCTGTACGTTGGTCTTCATTTAAAACTAGAGTCAATTTAGAGTAGCCGCGCTACTGTGACCACAAGGTAATAGGGTAAGATGTTGGTCTGTCTCACTGTACTGTAGTCATTTAGTACGTACTCCTTTCTTCTTCTTTCGTTTGAAGAAACAACAGCACCTAAAAAGCAGAATGATTATAATAGATTCTTTTTTAGTTTACTATGGCAGCACCTTGGCAGGTACCGCTTTTGCATTTACACCCCAAGAGCAAAAAGATTGCTACTTAGAGATGTACTTGATTAGAGTTGATTTAAAAAAATGGAAAACATTGTTTAATTCGATTTGAACATCTATAGTAAAGGATTGCAAATTATGTACAGTATAGACAAGGGAGCCTTGGCAATGTTTCAGACTTGTATCTAGAATGAAGAAGTGAAAGAGCTTTCCAAAATGTTTACAGAATACTTCAAACTCTTTAGAATTACAATATTTTCAGAAATACAAAGAAAAACTACATAATTATGTAAATAGGTACAGTAGCGCCCCATTACCCACGGGTTTGGTTTTATAAAATAATTATTATAAACAAAGTAATCGTAAATGTATTTAATCTTATATTACATAAGTGCAGGTGTAGAATTAAAAGTTAGTCCACTTAAAATGTTTCAGTGTATCATAATTTACTTTGAAAATATTTAAAGTCATTTATGTGAAAATTAATAACTATTCCTGAGTTAAGTGCATTCACAAAATATTAATACTTATACATTTTAAAAATAAAATAATATAATTCTAAAAAAATGCTCAAAAAATTTGCACTGCCCAGATTCAAACGGACTTCTGTTTTGAAAACAGATATCATAAAAACTGAGCTACCCATTTTGCCTATAGGGCAATAGTTTTTTAATTTCACAACTGTACATAGTAACTATAGGATCGAGTACTACCTGCGGTTTTAGACCTCGACTGAGAGTCTTGGGGCTTTTCCTCCCATTGATAAGGGATATTACTATAAATAAATTTAACTAATTTTGCAGATACAATCATATGGACATGTAAAGAAGCAAATTTTTCGATTTAAGTTATAGATTTTAATATATTTATTTTGGATTTTTTTTGTTAAATTAAAGAACACATTTAAAAAATTTATAGCAAAGCCATTCTAAACTTCAAAATTACAAATAAACGAAAATCTGTATCTTAAATTTTTTATTATTTATGCAAAATATTCTTACTTGGTTTCATCGAGGAGTTCAATTTCTTGAGGTTGGGTAATAGGCGTATTACTGTGGCCAGCAGTAGGATCATCAGTGTTTAATTCACCATTTGTAGAACTAACAACTTGTACAGAACCATGCCGATCTGCAGGAGTTAAATTACCTAATGTACTTGGTTTGGAAGCCTCCGGCCATGCTGATTTACCAGCATTCTGAAAGTATAAAGTATATTTATAAAGGGGCACACTCAATTTTAAAACTACATATAAAACTATGCTACTAAAATATATTTAGTAATACTCTTAAAATAAAAATGGTTTCCAAAATATACCGAAAATACTTTTAGGAGAAATTAGATTTATGTAAAATAAATAAGGTAGGCGTTCATTTCTAGGGTCGTAAAACTATAAAAAAATGCCATCAAGCCCTACATTTATATTATTTTTTTTATACCTCGAATCTTGATACTAAAAGTACATGTTGTAAAATGGATTCATCATCCCCGTCAGTATCGCTGTCCTATATATATAACAACCAGTTTAATGTTCGCAAAAAACATAAATTAATAGAACTAACATTTATTCATCTACGTAGAGACGATTACACATTTACATCACGTTCACAATAACACATTTAATTTAAAACATCTTAAATAACCGAGCATGCAAGAATAATTTATTATTTCGTTAGTTTTTTTTTAATAAAATTAAAGTAACCAACCTTATTGGAAATATGTCGTTCTCTGTTCGGTGATACCACTACTTCATGTCCAGTTGTTTGTATTGAACCAACCGGGGTACTCTGTTGAATGAATAAGCAAAATAATAAGTAATATTTTTGTTTAAAAATTGTATTACGACTAATGGTGTCTTATCATAATGTAAACAACAATTTTTTATTTACCTTCAGGCAGAAATCAGAAAACCTTTAAACAAATGAAAAAATATATCCAGACATTTTTATTTTTTGAACATAATAAATAGCAAGGACCAATTCTTTAAAAAAATACATAAATTATAACAAAGAAATAATGTGATAAATAATATTTAACACTAAAAAATACTGGATATATTTTCAAAAAGTAATTAATAAGAAATGTCATAATCCTACTTTCCTTCAAAAATGCAAAATGGTCTAATTCTAAGCTACATATACATAAGTATCCATTGTTAAAGAATACCTTAGCTGATTTTGTTTTTAAAATGTTTGATGGCGGTGCATGACGAATTTGTTGCAGAACATAAAGATTCGGAGGCTATCCAAGGCAAGCCAAGAGAAGCAACGTGCAAAACAAACAAAAACAACATTCAAAATAAACTTGTTAACTAACATTAAAATAAATCGTAGAACACATTAATTAGTACAAAAAATTCTAGAAGTCTTTTTTAATCAATTTCCAGTCTGACGCAAACATGAAGTTTGCGTACCGCTTTTATTGATCATAAAGAGTGACAAGTTTGTTTCTATAACTGATTTTATTTTTAAAATGTTTGATGGCGGTGCGTGATGAATTTGTTGCAGAACATAAAAATTGGGAGACTATCCAAAGCAAGCTAAGAAAAGCAACGCGCAAAACAAATAAAAACAACATTCAAAATAGATTTGTTAACTATCATTAAAATAAATTTTAAAACACATTTATTAGTGCAATTTCCAGTTTCACACAAACATGAAGTTTGTATACCGCTTTTACTTGTTCAAGTTATAGAAACATGTATTCACATTTTATACTCATTTAAGTAGTGTAACCCTTGAAAATACGAAGATAAAATTAAAAATATTAAAGCATTAAACTAAATGCAATAAGAAGAATCAAGACATGCAACCATGCATAGGCACATCTCTGCAACTTTCGTATAAATAAAAGAAAATTAAACTTACCATACTCTTGCCGGTCCAATCAAATTCACCATCATCCACAAATCCCCTACGTTCGAAAAGGTCCGTAAACAGTTTTCTTAAATATTCATAATCAGGGGTTTCAAAGAAGTCTAACCTCCGCACATACTTTAAATATTGGGCCATCTCATCGGGATGGCCTTCGCACAATACGTCGATCGGAGTGGCTCGTTTGGTGTCACCTATTTTTTGGTACCGTTCTTTTAAAGTTTCAGCCTTAAAAAGAAAACCAATTACCATGAGGTTTACTGCAGAAGATAAGAAGTGCGTGCTTACCTTAAGTCCTTGCCATGGAAGCGAACCACGTAAAAAGTACATAAACATGTGCCCGAGGGCCTCTAAATCGTCTCGTCTAGACTGCTCTTTCCCTAAGTGGGTATTTATTGACATATAACGAGCCGTCCCAGTGAGTGACTTATGCTCTCTGTAAGGTATGTGTTTGTTAGTCTCCAACTCAATATATTCTTTAGCTAATCCAAAATCTGAAAAGATGTGCATTTTGTTAGAGTTGACTTTCTTCTTGCTGTTGTCTCAATTCTCGAGACAGTTACGTACTTAATTGAAAAATTCTAAATAGATTCAAGAAAAAAAAGCTAATGATTTGATGTGTTAAAAGTTAAGTCCTTAATATTTTGTCTTAATTCTCCACACCATTATAGTGATTAAAGGATTCTAAACAGATTTTCATGTTAAAATCCTTCAATTTAAATACACAAGTATTAAAAATAAAAAAGTAACAACGAACCTATAATATGAATAATTTTCTCCCGTTTATTTGTCTGTCTGCCTATGAGGAAGTTCTCTGGCTTGACGTCCCTATATATCAAGTGGCGTCCATGAACATATTCTATCCGATGCAACAGTTGTATTGCAATCATTAAGACAGTCTTTAGTGAAAATCTCCTGTCACAAACATCAAATAGGTCCTCCAAACTAGGACCCAGAAGTTCCATGACCAAAGCATTGTACTTGCCACAGGGGCCAAAATAGTAGACATCTGGGATCCCCTCTGCAAGACGTGAAATTACTGTGGTGAGAAAAGGTAGAAAAATAAACAGAAACAAATTGAGAAGGAAAGTGAGTTTCTAACTTACCATGACTTCCAAGCAATTTATAAAATCGATATTCTAAGTGGAGTTGAGGGGCTTTGGATTTCATAACTTCTAATTTGACAGCAACATGTTCATTGTTATATAAGTTTTTGCCTGGAAATCAAAAAAGTAAAGAGTGAAAATTTCATTTAATTAGTAGTCAGTTAATAAAATTAATAAAAGTAACCGAAGTGACCGATCTAGATATCTAATTTTATTCGTAACATTCAAAATTTATTTATCAAATTCTCGTGTTGCAGAAAATTAACAGTAAATTAGATTTAGAACATACCCAATCTCAGTTCTCCGAAGTTACCACAGCCAATTTTTTTGCCTACCCGGAAGTTGGGGCCTACCATCATAACTGCCGAACTGGAATTCATGGTGTGACGTGGGGGGTGTGCCTCTCCAGCTGCACTTGAACCTGCAATAAAAAATGCCATTTAGAATAAGCCAGAAGCAAAGGAAAAAATTAACAGCTTTGCAAGCAATTTTTTATTTAATTTTCTTTTCTGATTGTTATGATTTTATATTGATATTACAATTTAATAACACCCATTGTGTTTTGCTACTGGGAAAACTTTACAAAATCATTTTCATCTCAAGTATAAGTATATGACGTATTTCAATGGCAGTAGAGATTTTGATTACCCATAAAAAAATAATCAACGAATAATAACTTCATAATCCCAATAAGGTAACTATAATATCAGATATGGAATGGCATTTGATAAATCTATTCATAAAATTAATAATTAGGATCTTAGGATGATAAAATTAAGATCTCCGCAGAGACATGAACTTTTTTGAAAAATTTAATGACTTTTTGTTCGTTTACATATTTTAAAAACAAATTGAAATATTTCTTTTTAATCGCTGTGTCTAAAGAGAGGTTATTATTTTGGTTAACCACTACCTTCAATGAAGTGAGAACATTTATCTAAATATCAAAAGAAAAATAGAAGATACTATTAAAAAATTAATTATCAAAGTGATAATAATACCACAACATAAATGTATGAATCAACGCAATAGGAAAGTTTATTGCAATATTTTTTTTAGAAATAAGCTAGAAGTACAATTAAAAAAGAGGTTTTCTTTAGAAGCCTGAACACTCAGAAGTATTGCTTATATAAATAAGAGAAATAATATAACAAAAATTTAAGTATATAAAGTAAATTAAAAAAAGCTTACGTATATAAGTACAATTACGACGGTAACGATAATTCCTAGGCTCCATCGAAGGAGGTTCCTTTGGCTGCTGCAAAAGGACACCTTTCTTTTTCATGTAATAAGTGCTCATTTAAAGTATGTTGTTTGAACCAAAGTTATATATCAACTGGTGCAATCGAAATGCCAAACACAATAGAAGTTTAAAATGCATTGAATACCAATATGCATCTAACGTTATCTTTTTATTGAAAGTTAACACCTTGTTGGGATTTGTCACAATATTATCGTAATAGAAGTGTGTATTTAAATGTAATGAAATTAATATCATATTTAACGATAAGTTTTAGAACATTCATAAAATTTCTTTATGGCAATAAAATAATTTGTCTGTGTTGTTGATTAAAAAGTTTGGCAGATTTCGATGAGCACGTAGCTAATTTTTTTTAAATGCTAAACTTGAAAGTAAGCAGTTGACCGTCCACCTAAAGAAAAGAGTTGCCAGTTCCAAGTGAGGCTGCAAGCGTGAATGTTTTGATAATAAAAAAATGTGTTTAACTTTACGCAAAGCCACAGAAACAAAGCGCTGAGAATATTGTAGATTGCGTACCTCATAACCTTTAGTAAGGTATATTAGTCTACAAATTCCCTACATGTAATCTTAAGTATAAGACAAAAAATCTTATGTAAGGGTAGCCCTAAAGGTAGGGTTAAATTGAGTGGGAGCACCTTCGTTTCCTTTTATAAAAATGGTAAAGGTAAAGAACAGTTGTTAGTAAAAGTTGATATTTTGTTATCAGATAAAGAGTATAACAGACAGACAAATGAAGGATTTCATTGATTAGAACTGTGGACCATCGTGAAAATTTGAAGAAAAAAAAGTTTTCTGCAGATATTTTTTAATTGTAGATTAGTAAACAAACAAGTTTTTAATGGGTCTGGGGGGCACCGAATATTCTCCAATTCCATTTATTTTATTTTATTTATTTTTTTCGCTACACTCTTATGATACCGTTGAAGTTATTATGAAATGAAACGATGACGTGCATCTCGAGTCTGATTTTTTTCTGTTTATGCTCGCCATTTGTTCTTGGGGGCCTTCGAAAAATTGTTCCTTCATCCCAAAAACTTTATTAAAATAAAGCGTTATGCGATCTAAAGAAAAAAAAACAAATTTTAATAGAAAAGCAGAACGACACAGTATTCAATGCTGAACCCGGCAAAAATTTGGCAAAGAATTTCTTTATCGTGCCTACGTGTCAAATCAAGAATTAAGGGACAGGTCGCATGAGTGATTTTGTCGATAGTATCGTAAATTCAACAGTTCTTGGAAGCATTTGCTTCTAGAAAAGAATTTGCGGATTATGTCGAAATGAAAATAATAAAAAATCTTACGCAAATAAGTGTAGTCCCAAAGATAGACATAGTCTTCCGGCTGCATCGGGGGAAGTCCCTTAGGGCGCTCCTCGACCCTGTTGTTTTTTTTGTCGAAAAAATACATTCTAAATTAGCACTTTCCGTCGAAAGTAAAAATTAATAGAATTTCACTACTAACCGACAGGGAGCTACACACAGTTTGAAGATCAGAAACAATATAAATGAATAAGCTTTTCGCGATAAGAGAAAAGAAAACACAAATTATAGGCAATATTTCGAATTTATTCGAAGTTGACACCTTGTTTAAGATAGAGTTATCGCATGAAATGGAAACAATTAAATGTAAACATTTTGAAAAGAATACAATTTGATGACGAAGCTTTGTTTTGAGAATGTGTTAGAACTGAAGTCATAGGTGATAAAATATTTGGCCAGAGGTGCAATATAAATGAAAATTTATAAAAAAAATAAAAATGCTATTTTGTAGTTAAATGTTAATTAATTAAAGGAATGGATTTTTTAGCAATTAACTTCAGAGAGAACAGAATAAATCAGTTAAAAGCCACGTTAATGGAAAAGCTGCATCCTTGAACTACCTAAAATAATTATCACTTCAACAAATTTACGACAAAATGGTTTTATTCCAAAAATGCAATTGGAAATTTCACGTTAAGTTTTAGTAGATTGCACCAATATTACAAAAAGAGCATCAAATATTACAACAAATTTAGTTACTTGTTAATAAACAGTACAAATGTGCACATTTTTAAAATTCTGTACAGCAATTCACAAGTACATAAGTTAATAAAAAAAAACAAAAACCAATTACACGAGCCAACAAGTTGCACATTTAAGTTACAAAATGCCATACGAAACACCACTTAAGTTTTACCTTTACTTGTGCGTGTATACCACTTACCCCAAAAGAAAACTAAAAAAAGAAAAACAATTTGAACAAAAGTTTAAAAAAATATCAGGGGTAAGTTTTTCAAGTATAATAAGTTTAAGGGATGATAAGTACATGAAAAAGTTAGAAAGATTGGACCATTTTACGTAAGAAAAAAATTAAAAAAAAAAATTACTCGTTTTTACTAAATAATTAAATCAGATTTTTGCAGCAGTTACAGGTTTTTCAATTTTCATTTTAGATACTACATTTTATGCACAAAGAACGTAATGAATCTTGTGAAATACCAGCTTTTTCAGTTGATAAATAACAACGTTATAAAAAAAATTTAAATTAAGAATTAGAACGTCGCAGAAACGGGACTCCAGAGGCCATATGTTTATTAGGCCTTTTGCAAATTTTCTCATATACTATCATCCCGTAAATTTATTGATCTTGAAAAAGTTACACCCGATATACAAAAAATGTAAACAGTCAAACAAATGCATTAGCGCACACGAGCGTTGAGCTTAAACTCCCCTTTAATCACATTAAAAATACATTTTGTTTTCATTACCCATAGGCTGGTTTCTGAAAAAACTCGAAAGGGGTATGTTCTCGATGCACTGATGAAACGATACATCCACCTGAAAGTCTTTCGAAACGTAAGGTTCGAATGTATTTCTGAAATGTAGCGGAATCATTTTGAAAAAAAGCAGCCGGTAATAGAATTGCAAGGTGTCAAACAAACAAGATTGCAGATGAAAGTAATATGCCCGTATCGCGGCACTTATTTTCACATTCTGGCATGAAAAATCACAACTAATAATTGAACTAAATTGAAAGAATTAAGCGCACTTCGTGTATGGATGAGCAACAAAACGATTCGTCTGCGATCATCGGCCAATGTGCCATCTCCCCGCTGTCCTATCTAGAAAATAACTTTTGTTTTTACGAAAGCTCTCCGTCGGAAACGGGGAACGTTAGGCGATAAAAATAATAGTAATAATCTTTATTGACAATCAATATTTTTTGCAATATCAAAAATCACCACTACAAAAAAAAAACACTGTCAAGAGGTGCTAGGTCAGTCCAGCCATACTAACAAAAAGCACGGCTGAACCACTCCTCCCTAAGTCCTTCTATAAGTAACATAAACAATAGTACATTAGCAGACCGACTTCTCCGCTTAACATAACTTTATCTCTTAATGGTATTTAAAATAAATTAATAAGACCAATACACCCAGAAAGAAAAGAAATAATTAAACATTTAAACAACGCAGCCAGGGTAGACCATCACACAACATGAAGCATTCGCCCGACACGAAACTTAAAGGAATCGAGTTTTAGAATTTTATATTCCGCAGGCAAACTCTGTAGAGAGCGTAAATATTATAGGTAAAGGAACGCCTGAAAATGGACTTGCTAAACCTAGGCGCAGACAGTAACCCTCTAAATCTAAGGCTCAAGTTGTGTCATTGCGGCTGTTCGTGGCAGGAGCTAAAGATTCAGTTACAGAGGATACAATCAAAAACACAAACAAAAACCGAAGATGTAGACGTAAAACTCCTAGAAACAAGAATAAAAGAAGAAGATAACCAAAAATTCCTAGTACGTGTAAAAATTTACCTCAAAGAAGAGGTATATAAGGAAGAGTTTTGGCCAAAGGGGATTACCTTCTCTAGGTTTAACTTTCAACAAGGAAAACATTTTTTAGACCAAAAGAAACAGAATACTAGCATAACAACCTAAACAAAAAAAGAACTGGAAGCAACGTAATGAGCAAAAAATACTCAATTGTTAATTTAAACATTCAGTGCTTAGCTAATAAAAAGAATGAGCTGGAGTATACTCTATATAAGGAAAACATAGATATTCTATGCATAACAGAGCATTGGCTCTCCAAATAAAAACTAAGTGCTTTCTCAATGAATAATTACAACATAGGGGTGGAATGCTGCCGTCAAAAATTCATACATGGGGGGTCATGATTCTCACCAGAAAGAACCTATACACAAAAGCACTAAACCTCAACTCTTACATTGAAGAAAAAACACTAGAAATATGCGGGGTCTCAATC
>JAUIMW010000366.1:0-18557 GCA_033557785.1 Enochrus cinctus | reverse complement strand
AGACAGCCGCATACCCAAACAAATAATCCGATGGACACCTACGGAAAGAAGAAAACGAGGAAGACCTAAAGCCTCATAGATAGGAGGTATCCAAATGGAAATGTCCGAATTCAACCTAAGACCGGGAGATTGGACAGACAGAGATGGATGGTGATTGGGGACTGGAGAGCGTCGAAGAACGCTATGAAACCGGATTTATATATAAATTAACTTCATTAATGAAGAGAGAACTATATGTCTTTACTGGGTTTACGTGTATGTTGTGTTATACCTGGTGTAAAATATTTTAAGGGTAACTTTTGAAAATACGGATGCTAGATCACCACATGCTGTTCTTTGGTAATTTAAAGAATGATTGATGTTTGCGAAGTTATTCGTGAATTTCTCTTTGTCTTATTTTGTGTTTAATGTAAGAATATGTGGTTACAGATTATTATTAACTTATTGGCTAGATTGCCTCATGCCTTTGTTATCTTGTGCACCTTAACTATGATAGAGGTATGTTTAAAGCAAGGTATAAATTCTTTTGATTTTTCCTAAGTCGTTTCAAGTGAAGTACAAATTACATATAATTCAATAGACCTTTAAATGTTTTTATTTACTTATAACATTTCATGTATTAACAATTTCACTTGGTTTGTTAGTATCAACATTAAATAATTCTATTTTCCTTTGGCATAGACATTTAGGAGTTAAGTTTTTTGAAAAAAAAAGAAATTTTAACTTACCTAACTCTAACGTAAACTTTTATGTACCGATCTTTCTCCATTGCAAATTCCAATATTTTTGAACTTATTTAATAATAATCTGCTCTCAAAATAATAAAATATATATTACAACCCTAAATTGCACAAATCACAAACACATTAAAATGCCTTATTTCTCTGTTTTTCACTGAAAAGACTCGATTCTAATCCGTTGCATTCAACCTCTCTCATCGAATAAAAACGACAGTTATAAAAATGATTCAAATTTGAACAGGTTCAATTCCATTGGTTGAAGTTGACATATGGTCTAAATGTCAGTCACCCAGGCCAACGTATAGTTTGATTGCAAAAATAATATATTAATCACTTATTTGTTTTAAGAAATACTTAAAAATATTGTAATTGAATAAATTAAATGTACACATGGGTGTATTTCATATTTTTATGTTGTTTTAACTAGCCGTTTATTAAAAAAATTAACGCAGCCTCGGGTGTCAAACAATTACATTTTGTTGCCATCTACAATTGACGTTTTACACTTTTTGACATGCATTTCGACAACATAACCTCATTTTTAAAAGTTTTTAAAGTAATTTTTAAATCAGAACTAAATGCCTTTGATTATTATGACAGGTGTGCCTTCAAGTGGCAAAACTACAAGAGCAATTGAATTAAAAAAATATTTTGAAGAACAAGGAAAAGAAGTTCATATCATTAGCGAATATGAACAGATTGTAAAGGCAGGTTTTGAAAAGAATTCTTTTTATCAAGGCAAGTTCCATTATCTTTTTAATAGTACATAACAAATGCAAACGTCCACATTGTTCTAGATTCCAACAAAGAAAAACATATTCGTGGGCTTTTAAAATCAGAAGTATTCAAACTTATTGGACCAACAAACTTAGTCATTTTGGATGGGTCTAATTATATAAAAGGTTATCGCTACGAGTTATATTGTGCATCAAAAGCAAACAAATGCACTCAATGCACTATCCACACAGAAATAAACAGAGAAGAAGCATGGAATAATAATTTAAAGAGAGAAAATGAAAGTGAAAAATATGACCGCAAAACATTTGATGGTTTAATTATGCGATACGAAGATCCACATATAAATAATAGATGGGATTCTCCTCTATTTGTTGTATTTCCTGATAGCTCATTAGATTTTGCAGAAATTTCCCAGGTTTTATTTGATAAAAAGCCCCCTCCTCCAAATATGTCGACTCAAAACGTAAGTAATATTACAAAAGAAAGTAACAAATAAAAAATATGAAGTTCATTTCAGCCTCCATTAAGTTCAACAAACTACTTATATGATATGAATAAAAAAGTTAAAGAAATAACTAGCAGCTTAGTTTTATTATTGCAGAAAGGATGCAAAGAAGAAGTAAAAGTCCCAAATTATGAGCATCTAATTATTAATTTAAATGGTGTTGATATGAAAAGGTTAATTTCTTTAAGCCGCCAATATTTAACATACTCGAAAATGCACACACCCGATATAGAAAATGTTCCACAACTTTACATACAGTATTTGATATCCAATTTAAATTAAATTTTTAAATGGCTATTTATTAAACATAATTTTAATATATATATCGAATTTTATTTTCCCCTTCACGTAAATATTCATATTTTAATAAACCTTTCCTTCTGTTAAATTTTATTAAATCTCTAGGGATACACTTTCTTCGAAATGAATTAATTTCAGATATGAATTTAAGTCGAGAAAGCTGTACTTGAATCCCATCGGCCCTTATCCTTTGCACACAAAAGTAGCATGATTGAAAAAAAAAATCTAGAAAGTTTATACTTTAGATAAGAAAGAACGAAGTACCAATTCTTCGTGGACTAACAATGGTGTACTCCAGATTAATCTTCAGGATTCACAGCATTAGCATTGCCACCTTCTAAATTCTGAATACTATTGGAAGGAACAATAAAAATTAACAGAGATGTGAGCGATATTGCATCTTTTCATTGAAAATATGTTTAGCCAACTGTTTTATAAATAATACAATAAACATCAAGCGGACGCAAATAAAAACCTTTACACCTATATGAAACTGTAAATGCTTTCGTCAAACCACTCCATAAGAATGGTCTACAGTTTTCAAATTCTTGAAATATTTTAATTCGGCCAGTTAAGAATTAGATTTCTGTCAATTCTATGTTGATCGAGTCATTTTAATTATTGAATATTTTGTCTTCTACCCTGAAATTATGGTATATTCAAAGATAAAAACGAGGGTAATAAAACTACAGCATGTATGAAAAAATGGCACATAGTATATTATGTACGTATTGTATTATATTACATATAGTTGATAATCGGTTGAATGTCATATTCTAGCTGAATTACCTATCTTATTCATCACTCAATATTTTATTCATATATACTTTTTTATATATACGTAAAAACACATTCGCTTTTAAACGTTTATACATTTTAAGTTAAGCTTTACAAGTTTTTTGTCTTTACTATAACCATTCAAATGAAAAAATTATTTGAAAATAATACCTTTAAACTTTTAAAATTATGCGTATTTCGTTAACTACAAAAATAGATCTTATAAATGTGCAAACAATTTACAAAATTCGTAGAAAACACGCATAATTCTAAAAATATTAAATTTTTTCCAAAAATATGTTGCACCAATATTGAAATTTTTACATGTCATACAATTTCAGAAATAAAATTTAAACTAAATTACAAATTTATGCTGCCAAAATTAACAAAAATAGCTGATAAAGCGACTCAAAGAAAAATAGCAGTAGTTTTGCTGCCTATTTTTTAAAGATCTTAGTAACAGAAAACTGCCTATATTTGGAATGGAGAAACAACTACTTTAATGTTGCTATTGAAATAAAATTCATATATACTATGTATCTGAAAGTATTGCAAAAAATAAACAAAAAAAAACTCAGTAGGTTTCCTATTAAATCTTAAAATACATAATAAAATGTAATTTTATACAACGAAATAATAAAATGGGTTGTGTCGAAGTTGCTAACGGCTCTTATTTTTTTAACACAAAAATATTAATACTGTTTTTTTTTTATTTTATTTTATCTAAAAATAATATAAAAATATAAAGTTGAATTGTTCTTAAAGCTGTTAGCAGTTTCAAGCGCCGTTGACGGGATTAACAAAGAAAACAATAATATAAATAAGTATTCACTAAAAATACTAAAAATAAATCAATATGAAATATTACAAACTTACGCTAAATATAATCTAAGAAATAAAAATTACACTTAAAATATATGAAAAACTAAAATTATATAGAGATAACTTAACGATTTTTTTTGTAATCATGAATATATTTTGAACACTAAACTAAATTTAGAAGTTGCACTTATATTTAAATTGTAAATATAGAAAAAATAATCCTAATTTTCAGAAGTAGGTCGAGTAAAATTTAAGCTAATGTAGACATTCACATTTGATGTTATAGTATGTTGTATAAATTGACCATTGAATAGAAACCCCTGTTGTCTATAAAATATTTATTATTGTATGACACAAAGAATTTTTCATTACTGAATATGGGATTTCTATAAATGAAATTAAAAACAATTTTAACTAAAAGCAAAAAATCAAAATTAATTACATTATATCCCAAATTGCAAAACCATAAAATGAAATTACCCCCTCCCCCAAGGTGGTGCAATCACCTAAATGGTTTCACTTTAATGCATAGAAACATATCATATATACAATACTTTTTACAAAATCATAAAAATGGGTACAACATGTATATTTACAAATATGTAAACCTATACTGAAAATTATAGAGATTATAACTTAAAAGATTTGAAAGAATATACATTAGCAAAGCTATTTAACTCAACCTAATATTCCAAATAGTTCAGTATAGTGTGAACAGCAAGTTAATATCTTAAAAATGTCTTTATGGCAAAATCTATGTCACAAATAGTCATGATTGCTCTTAAAAAAAACAAAAAAAATAAGAAGCATTAGCTACCGAAAAAGAAATACAAAAATATACAAAATATTGCAAAAATTTTCAAAAATAAAAATATTTAAGTAAATGTGTAATTCCGAAAGAAAATTGAATATAAATATTTTCATTTATGTCTCTTTTTTGTTTCATTTCCTTCTAAAATAAATTATGTGTTAAATGAAACAAAAATAAGAACATATATTTTCAAAATTTCCGGAATACTGGCGCAATGGAAATTTTTGTTTAAATTACAAAACAACATTTAACAATCAACTGTACGTTGTTCAGGTCAATGTGATGATTAAAAGGTGATGTTAAACGATCTTAAAATTATCTTTTTAAGTTATAAAAAATGGCAAATTGTGAGATCAAATAAACATTAACTGAATAATGAAAAGATGATATTTGGCACAATGATTTTTTAAATCGTTAAAATAATATACGTATATGGCCTCTTAATGCAACTTTAGTGAGACACATTTTGTAAATGTTTATCTAATTTAAACAGTAATCTGCTTGATGTTTATTTAAATATATATTTTCTAAAATATATACAAAAAATTCAATATTACTCAATATCACAGAAATTTACAAAGCAATTGAAATTACAAAACACTAACATTATTTTCAATTGCTTTTAAAATCGTTTGTAATAATGAATTTTTCATTGGAAGTTTAGAACATGTATATACTGTTGTAAATTATATTTTACAGAATGGGCCTCGATATATAAACAAAGTTGCGTAAACATTGTAATTAGAATCTAGGCTATCAGTCGAAAAAAAAATTAAATTAAAATTGTTCATGAAGTGCTTAAAAATTTAAAAACTGTACTTTTCAATGAGTAAATATTTAGTATAATATTATCATTTTGTACATTTATATTAAAGAATATGTTTTAGTCAAGACCTAAACTACGTACAATTTTTAATTTGATGAAATTAAATTTTTATAAAACGTACTAATCAATAAAAAAGATGCAATGAAATCGATGTAAGGATTATGAAAATGATAAACGAATAAACTAATTTTTTTCATATTATAACACAAATTTGTAGTATCACTACTAAAAGGATTTTTAAAAAATGTGAATAATGTGGAAGTTTTCATTCCACATTCACTGGCAATGTTATTGTGGCTGGCCAGGATTATGGGGCATATTTGGTGGAGGACCCTGAAAAAAAAATAGATTTATATATTAACCTTATTTTGATTTCAATTTAATAAATAAAACATAAATTTTTAAACAGTTCTTTTTTTTCTGATTTTATACGGGCTTACACGACCCTAATAACTACTACTTGACATACATCAGATAAATAAGAACTATTTCTTAAAATAAAAAAATTTGTTAAAAGAAAAAAATTTCTGTCATAATACCCAAGTTACAAATGTTTTTTGTAACATGGGCATCCTTAACAGACGAGTGGTCGCTGTATGAGGCTTTCTCTCACATTTTTTTTAAATTCGTAATAATTTCAATTTCAAAGGTCTATCAGCCCTCTCCTTGGAGATATGTTGGGCTTTAACCTTTAACTATTTTTAAGTAAGTGTAAGATATTAGTTTTACGATATCTTCAAGACACACAAAAGAAGAGACACATCCTACGCTGATCACCAATGGGTTTTGTGCTTATTGTCCGCGTAGGGCAAATACACCTCTAAAAAAAGTTTGCAAAAAGTGAGATAAAAATATTTGCTCAAAACATACGGCATTTGTATGTAAAAATTGCCGTAATCCCAATGACGAACATTCTTTTTTCCTAAATTAAAGTTGGTTTTTTTTTATGATCTATTAGTGAAATTAATAATAAATAATATTTTGACTGCATTTTAATTAATATTCCCTTAAACCCTCATAAATCCTTTTATAATGTACTGTGAAAGAAAGTCTCACGCACGACCACTCGCGTTACAACTGGTCTGGCGACTACTGTCGGGTTAATGTAAATAGACATGCAAAAACAATTAAATAAATTACTTACAGGCATAGCGGAGAAATGTGTGGCTGATAGCATATGATGTGGTCCAGGGCCTAATTTAGGTCCATCTTCAGCCTTTTCTTCTTCTCTTCTTTTCAAACATGCTGCTTTTGGATTTAAATTTCTCTCTAGAAATTTATAACATTTTTACTATTAATATAAATATTAAAGTATATACAGGGTAATTTTTATCGATCTGTATTATTTATTTAATAAATAGAAAATAAACAAAAAAGTCTTCTAGCATATTTGTTAAATCCTTCAAATAAAATACTTTATCTCATAGCCAAGCATTTTAAAAACCACCAAGAGCTTTGAAATTTTCACTCTTCTGTTAAACTCCAAAAAAACAAATCTTAAATATCGCAGCAAAGTGTGCGGTTTGTAGAAACAACAAACTAATTTCATTCTAGTAGTTCAAAATCTATATAATTTTTATATATAGCTATTTGTGGTTGAAATTAAATGCAGATCGATAAGAATGACCCTGTATTATTAGTACCATAGCACTACTAGTTGATAAAAAGTCGCAAGTATAAAATCTTTTAGATTTTAGTAAAAATACATATGGTATACTACTTATTTTATTATTTCAAATATAATTTTAAAATGAGTGAATTTTTAATTTATTATTATTTTTAAATAAACCCATATACATTAGAAAGTAAATACGTACCCCTAACTTGTTGTTCTAGTGTCATAATAACTTCAACAGCCATATTTAATATACCAAGTTTGGTTTGGGGTTTATCTGTTTTCAGGTGTGCCATGCACATTCGTCCGAGTTCTTTCAGTGCTTCATTGATGTCTCGGATACGTATCCTATAGTCAAGAAAAAAAAAGGAAAGACAAAAAATTTAGAGATGTCTATACAATACATTTTATATCATATAAAACTGGAACCATAAATAATCAAAAACATCGACTAAAAAAAAATACATTTTAGGATAGGAAGATTCATTTAGGAATAATTGTATGTAAGCTATTTTTTAATAACAGTTTTACCAAATTAATAATAAAATTAAAGTTTTTTTTTTTAATGTTCTTTAAATGACCAAACTAACATTTTCAGTCAATTCAGTCTCCATTCTCCAAATTATAATCATCGATGTTATTGATTAAATTGAAGAGACACATAACTGAATATAGGCCCAAATACACTAACAAACAAAGAAACAAAAATAAAAAAGCGCACCTTTCTCTAGCGTTATTAGCTTGCCGCCTTTCTTTTTCTCGTTGTGCTTTAATATCTGGATCTAAATCACCCTCTTCTGTTTCATCTGCACTGGAACAACTAAGAGCGAAATGGTGCTTCAATAACATTGAAAAAAACACAGGGTAGGATTTAAAATAAATAAGATCAAAACGATGAGGATTTCAAAAGTAAAGAAACCGATGACGTTCGCAGATCCATTTAAAACACGCTTGAATGCATTTTTTTCTTTAAATAAGGTATATGAAGGCCCATATTCAAAGTGTCCATAAAAGTAACAATGAGAACGGAACAGATTTTATAATATACAAACAAAATTATTTTAGCAGCTTAAATTATTTAAATAGTACATAATTACAAAGTTTTGCTTGTTAATTTTGTTACATATTGTACAAGAATTCTTCCGTTCAGACATTCAACATCTACTACATGCTGGCCAATTCGCAAGCACGAATGTTACGCGATCGAAGGATATTGAATAATATCAATTCGCATAACATTTGTATTTCTGAATATGGGCCTTTTAGTGTGAAGGTACTGTTAGCTTAAGATGGTTAGGACTAAATAGGATATGGAAAGGAGGAAGTAAAGGTTGGCTGGGACAGGCGTGTTAAAAATATAAGCGTGCTTTTACATACCGCTCGCGAACGTTATTTGCTTGTCTACGTTCTTTTTCTCTTACAGCCTTGTTGCCTGGGTCATCGGTTTCTTCTTCGTCAGCCGCACTTGAACAACTTATTTAAATATGAATGTATATCAATATAGTTACAGAGATTATGGAAGAAATACATTTCAAATTATTTATTAATTGACATACATTCATGTCATAACCAATAAAAAAGTTTGCATATAACATTATTAATATAAATGTTAAAATTTCACTTACTATCGTCTAGCTCTCTTTGAATTTTTTGATCCCTGGGCTCCACTAGTTGAATTGGCTTGGACTATACTTTCTACAGAACTAGAAGGTTTTGTATCACTATCTGGAGGTTCCTTGCGTTTTTCTGAAATAAAACATTTTTATTACGTTTATATTAAATTTACAAAAATTTATAAGGTAAAAAATTACAAAAGTGAAAATAGTTACTTACTTGTGTTGTATGTTGCTCGTTCCACTTTCACTGAGTCTGTAAGGTGGGTTTCGGCAGGGGGTGCAGCGTAACTAAGAGTTGTCATTTGAGGCGGGCCTAAATTGGGCGGTAATTGAGCTAATCCTACTTCTGCATGATTACGTAATACATTAATAGCGTCATCCAGTCTTTCTTCCATACGTGTGGCCTAAAAATACAATCACTAAAGTTAATCTTTTGTAAACACTCCTGAATAAGTGGTTAGTTGAATTTCCTTTAAAATATTTTAGGTGTTATATTTACACAGTACATACTTTATATTAAAAAATCCAACATCTACTACTCTAAAACTAAACAAATAGTAAATAAAACTTACATTAACTTCAACTTGGTCCCTTAAGAAGCCAATGGCATCGTCTAGTCGTTGTGCTTCTGGGGCAGGAGCCTTCACACAAAAACAAAAAAAAACACCATGCAAAAAAAACCAAACAAAAAGATCTAATACTACATAATTTGTAACTACTAAATTTAATGCAGAAAAATGCCAAATTGTAATAAGCATTAAAGTTATTAAAAAAAAACAAATTGTTTTTATAGTTTATATAAGTATATACAAAACTATTCGTATATTTACAGCGAACTTAATATATTTCTTTGTTTTAAGTAGTGTTTAAAAATAATGTTTTTGAAATTATAAGGAAATATAAAAATCTTAAGTACAAGCTTAAAATTCTAATAAGCGAAATAAATTTCGTTCATACAAATTTATAACTTCAGTATAAAAAAAAACATTAAAATCAATGCAAACATTTATTTCATCCAGAATTTTTTTTCATATTTGTTAATGTATCAAAATTTGATCTTACCATGTGTAAACCCTGAGGAGCAGCATTATTAACCGTTACTGCTTGTGTGTAATGGGGGGAGTGTTGTGAATTGTGATTTGCTAACCACCCTGCAGGCGCTAAAGGAGGAGGCGAACTCACTGGCGTTGAAGGTGCTGAACTATAGCTACTCGCACTTGCTTGTTCAGTAATAGGGTAAATCTAAAACATATTATAATTAGTTGTTATTTTAAATAATACCACACAATTTTAATACTGATTTATAATCAGTATTAAAAAAATTGAATTATGGAATCAACTTACAGCGCTTAAAGCTTTGTTAATTCCGTCTGCATGGTTTGCTGGTCCGAAATTAGGGTTATTTGCTGCCGTCGCTGTCGTGGCAGGTGTTCCGTTTGCCCTAAACGACGACATAGGAGGTAATCCTTGTGTTTCAGTCTCTGTCGTTGCGAGGCCATACGGATCATATGTCTGGTAAGGCGCTCCATATGAAGCAGACCAGTCTCCAACAGTTGCAGGCGTACCATCTGCTCCGAGATAATAACCCGCTCCAGCAGCTGGAGATGTATATCTTGGACTGTCGTGAGCAAATTCATCGCTGCCGTACTGTAAAAAATAAAACAAAAATTATTATCTTTTATATAACAAACTCTAGAGGAATAAGGTTTATCTATTTTTATAGTTACTATATATCTATAGTTTAAACACATGAAATCAAGAAAATTTTATACAGGGCAAAGACTATATGAGTGTCACATAAATATGTAAAAGCAATTAAATAAATTAATAAAAAAAACTATATAAATTAATTGTAGTTGTAGTTAAATTATGTCATCGTGTGTAAATGGTCTCCATATTACCGCTCCATATTATCAATATGCTTATTTGTAGCTCGTATCTGGATGTTACAGTTTTTAGGTGAAATTATTAATCTGCAAAGGAGATATTTTTAATTTATCTCTCTCTACATTCCTCTAGGTCTACAAGTTCAAATTGCACGTTATGAAATAAAAAATCTTGCAGATTCTTTTGGGGAAGTAAAGCAAGAATATGCTATAAACATTTTTACTTATCTATCACATGCTCCACAATTTTAATCATATCTACAATTATTATTTTCAAGATAGTTTACAGATTGACCTTCAGACTTCCTTCGAGATTACAAAATGTGCATATGAGAAGAAAATCATTTTTCTTTATATATACATGAGCTGCGATGCAATAGAGCTGCGACTTAACAACTATTCGAAAAAGTATATGGAATTGGAATCTTGCGGAACTTTTGTCTAACTAGAACAAATGATATTATTTTGGTAACTTTTTATATTCTTTATATTAATATTGGGTGTTTTTCGTAACATTTTGTGAAGAGGATATCTTCAAACTAGATCCAAGATGTCCAAGTTCGAGCAAGGTGGTTTAGGTTAAGAGAGGCTTATGTCCAACAGTGGATGAGACAAGCTGCAATACGGTGATGATGATGTGTGATGCAACGTATGCTTGTTTGTGATCAGCTCATTAAAAAGAACCAGAAACAACCTTTCCTTCAGAATATGATTACTCGCGAAGAAAAATAGATACTATACAAGAATGTTGTGCTCTGATTTTGGTCTAAAAAAGATAGTGCTCTTCAGACATCGCCAAAAATTAGTCTTCACCTGAAGAAAACGATGTTGTGTATTTGGCGAGATGTAAAGGGCGAAGTCTACTATGAGCTGCTATCGAAAAATCAGACTATCAACTGGGTCAAATACTGTGAACAACTAAACACTTTGAAAACAACTTTTACACAAAAACGGCCTGCATTGTTTAATAGAAGACGAATATGTTTTTATCATAACAATGCGCAACCACATACATCTATAAGCACCGTACGTACAAAATTTGGTAGGGTTTTCGTGGGATATTGTACATCACCCTCTATGTAGCCCATACGTCGCACCATCTGGTTATCATTTATTCCGCTCACTACAAAATTATCTTAACGGAAAAAATTTTGCAACTTTAAACGACATAAAAGCAAAGCAAAGCCGAAGCCTTCTGGAGAGATGGCATTATGCAATTGCCTGTACGTTGGGCCAAAGTGGTACGAAACAATGGACAATATAGTTAATAATAAAAGTTTTTATTTTAGAATGCTTTTTGTTTTGAATAAATGTTAAAAAACCGAACGAACTTATGTGACAACCCAATAGTCTACTATCTTACAGTAAGATGGAAACCAACAGTAGTAGTGGGAGATTTAAATAAGTCATTCGAAAATTTTATGTCAAATGCAAGATATAAAATAAAGTGTTAACAACATGTTTTGTCAGTAGAATTTAACAGCCCATGTCTTCCTTTCATTTATGTGAGTTCTTAAATATTTATTCTACAATAAATGTAGCGGCAATCATTTTTATTAATTGATGTTTTTAAATTCACACAGCTGAAACGTAAGTGCTAATGGAAACAGACGATAACAATATCTACTGTAGGTTATTGTATACAGTAGTTTGTACTAAACTATTTGATAATATTACTACTAATATTACATTAATATTCTTAATGTGTTTGAAATATTTTCAGAATTATTGCAATTGTATGTAAATGAATATCATAAATTTAGTTTATATTCTAGAAACTATAAAATATTCAGTATCAAATATTTAGTGTATTTGAAACGTGAAAATAAGATATGATTGTGTGATAACATTGAATTACAGAGAAATATCATCAATAATCTGCATATAAGTTTGTATAGGCTTTAGTATACCAGGCAATAATGATATCCCATAAATTCATAATAATTCTGTATTATTGTTTACTAACCTAATTATAGTTTCAGTAAATATCTTCGCCTTTTGAAATTTTTTTTTATTTCTTATTTTTTGTTGAACTTTTTAATTTTAATATTTTCATAAAACTTAAAAAAAAAAAACAATTAAAAAAATGAACTATGCCTGTTGTATCGTTTTATACATTCTTAAAATTACTTTAGTTAAACATTTTCAGATATGATTTCTAAATGCATACAATATGGTAGTTGTATTCATGTAAATTATATTTCTTATTGAAAATTTCTTAACTAAATATAATTCGATACGATGCTTTAGATGAATTTCTTTTAAAGTAAAATTGTTAACTATTTTGCAAAGTAAAACTTTTCGCATTGTGTAGGATAAAAAACAATTACATAAAAGAAGAAATTCATATATTTCTTATTGACTTAATAAGTATGTATGCCAGGTATACCAGTATGAAGTTAGTGTTTTTTTTTTTTTTGACATCCGTTAAATATATTTAATATACATCAAGTTATTGAACAAACATCATATTTTTTCATCGTACTAAAAATTTAGAATATTGTACCACAAAGTGATGATTTGCGGAGAACATTAATTTTTTGTTTTCATTTAAAGAAAAGTGCTGCAGAGTCACATCAAATGCTTGTCGAGGCATATGGTGATCATGCTATATCAGGAGCAACACGCAAAAGATGGTTTGAATGGTTCAGAGATAATGATTTTGATGTGAGGAATGGAGAACGTGGAAGGCCACCAAGTTTGAAGACACAGAATTGCAAGCAATATTGGATGAAGATGATACTTTGAGTCAAAAGCAAATGGCAGCAATGTTAAATGTTGCACAGCAAACAATTTCTGGCCGTTTAAAGACTATGGGAAAGATCCAAAAGTGTGGAAAATGGGTGCCACATGAATTGAAAGAAAGACAGATGGAAAACCGAAAAAAAAAACACTTGTGAAATTTTGCTTCAAAGACACGAAAGAAAATTAGTTTTACGTCGACTTGTTACTAGCGATGAAAAATAGATTTATTTTAACAGAAAAAAATCATGGGTTAATCCGGGACAACCATCAACATCAACTGCAAAACCAGATCGATTCGGCAAGAAGGGGATTAGAAAGGTGTGGTGTGCCATGAGTTTCTAAAACCTGGTGAAACTGTTAATAGTAATCGCCACAGATAGCAAATGATCAATTTGAACCAGGCGTTGATCCAGAAGACACGGCAAAGTAATATTGTTACACGACAATGCGCCTGAACACAAAGCAAAACTAGTCAACATATCACAGTTTAGCACTAGAATTAGTTGAAAAAGAATACCTATGCACTAGTCAATATAAAAAAAGGAAAACCTTTTAATGAAACATGTTATGTACCATTACCAAAATCTCGAGTATGTTCCAGTTTTTTGTAGGTTTTATTTGATATATTTTTCATAAACAGAAGATATTTGAAATTGTAAGCTGTCTTACTTAATCAAACGAACTGTCAAAATCAAAAATGGGTAAATTTTATCCATGTGGAGTTTATGTACTAAAATTACAAGGGGTATTATGAATAAAAGAATGTAAAATTACATATTTTCTATCTAATTTTTTTAAAAGAAATCTGTATAATCCTAAATAAGTAGCAACAAATGTGATGGTATAAGATCAAAGTGGAAGTAGCATAATTTTCAAAAAAATTTAAAAAAATTGTTTAATACATTTAGAATAATTTAAAATAGAAAAACATTATTTTAAATTCGTTATAGTTAATTTCACTACATGTTTTTGAATATTATTTCGGAAAGTACCAATTGTATAACTCATTATTTTATTAGCAAGGTAGGTTATTGTGCTACATTCTAGCTATGACATCTTAAGCCAAATCTGATTCAAATGTGTAGGGTTTATCATTGTTTTGTAACATCTAGAAACTCTAGGTTAGAATATTTAATTTGGTAATTTACGATGCAAATACTTTGGAATTGACAATGACTGAAATAAATATCCAGGACTACTGCCCTTTATTAAAGAAAAATATGTAATAAAAAAATCTAATATTTAGGAGTTCTATGGCGAAATTACACTTTTTTTATTTTGAATTATTTAAATAATTTTAAAAATTTTCGCGTCCCTAATCGAATTTCAATCAATAAAATAAATGTGATTTTGTCGTCTCTTGAACCACTATTTTCAAGACAAGAGTCTTGCTTTAGAATCAAGTAAATTGACATTGAAATAATCACCAGAAGAATATTTTATCCAGCGGGTGGATCCTCTAAATGTTTTAACACGCGAGAATAAAAAAAACAAGACTGAACTTAAAAATTCGAGTCTCAAGCGTTTTTGTCAACCACTATAATCACAAGGAAAGACCTTCACGCAAATTATATCTCTGATAGTAACGCCACTGCCTTTAATGCATGCAGAGTAATATCTCGGGATTATACTAAATGTATTACATATCTAACTATATTATTTATTTATAAACTAGAGTTCGTGCCAAGTTGAGCGAGACGGGTAGATGGCTGGAAAATGACGCATTCACATTCGCTACGTGTGTTCTTTTTATTCGAAACGGGTTTATTTTTTATTGCAGGTTGTTCCTTCTACTAACTTTATGCAGTGTCAGCAGACTTCATGTCTACCGCTGGGACCTTATAGTCTTGCACTTCCTCGGATTAACCTGGCATTACACTGATTAATATCCTGGCGAGTGAGGATGTTATCAGTTTTCTCATTTTATTGCGTAATTATGGAACGAGCGCTTTACGACGGGCGAAATGTTATGGAAATTTTCAGTTATAAACAAGATGGGATTTAATAAAATTTAAATAATAATGTGTCTGCCATAGGTGTCCATTTGTTTATTGCAGGACGTTTTGCAATGCCTTCCTCAGACAAGACAAAGAGAACACCTTTGAAACTCGAACCTTCCAGATTCCCACATATCACGTGACTTTCTTCAAAATCTGCAAAATGTAAAAATAGAGTTTTTCACAGAAAGCAAACTAAACAAAAAATTTGAAATTCTTGTCTGGAGTAGTTACCGAGAAATAAAAAAGTAACAATAAGCTTTTTCATTCAAATTTCTGAGATTTTTGTGGAGTCGTATTACTCCAGGATGCCATCATCGCCGTTTCTTTGAGTGTCTTGTAAATGAAAAGTGGCGTAACGGCGAGGGCCCCGAGGCCAGTTTGCATTCGCGGCATGTCTTCTTCCCCAAGGTTTATGGAGTTCTGTATTTTTTATCTGCTGCCTCGATAAAATATCCATGTATATGGTTCACGTATTGCCTATAAATTTATTGATATCTAGGGGTTCTACTATGTGGTTTCGAGTCCGCGTTCCCAACCGATCAATTTTCCTCGAGTCTATCGGCTCCGGTATTAGAAGAAATATTTCCTGCATAATGCCTTTGCTTACGCATCTCCGAATATTGAGAAGGTCTTCTCAATTTTAGCGAATATGTGCCTTATATTCGCAGTTTAAATAATGTCGACTGTTGACTTAAAAACTAACCTAACGCATTTTGTTTAAAAATATAGTATAATTAAAAATTGTTATTTCAAGAATAACAAGACTCATTTCGATACACCACAATTACAGCATAAATAAATGTGTGTTTACTTTAGGAAATTTCAAACGACTATTCCCCGCTATTCAAATGTGCATCTATAAATAGGCTGTCCTTCCAGTTTGGTGGCATTTGTTTTAACCATTAAAGTATCTGTATGTGCGCGTTGGTCTAATTATCAAAACAGAATGCTATCTGAGTTCCCCGACTCGGCAACATACAAATTAACTGTTAAATATTTCGTAAATATGCAAATTGTTCTACCATGAGTAACACAGCGGAATAAGAGCGTTTAAATAAGTTGGTAGTTATTATTTCTGTTCTTCCTTCCAGCTTCTCGGGAGTACACTGCAGTACAAAAACCGAATAGGTTATTAAAATGTCTTAGTTTAATTATTATTTGCATAATTATTTGCACCGTTTTCAGATGTTCAAATGTGTAGTTAGGAGAAAATAACTTCCGTCGTGGGGTATGGAAATGACTTCATAAAGTAATGTATGTATTTGTCTGAAAATATTTAATAACGCTTAAATTATCGAGTAAGAAAGGGCGCATGTAAAACGAAGCCTATCGACGCAAAATACGAAAGGATCGTAGGAAAGCTGGGAGCGTGGACGATTAGATTAAAAAAAAAGAAAATTGGATACGCCTTTAAATTAAGACCTGACATAATTTTGCAAAATAAGGTCATATTGAAACGCTTGTTTCATCGAAAACGCTTAACGGAGAACAATAATTAAATTGAGGTTAATTGAAAAATATAGCGCTTATTTCGATTTTACGATATCTTTCTATAAAGGGGTCCCATTAAAGTGAATGGCGCCTTTTAAGTATCAATTATGGATGAGATTTAAAGGCCGTAAACTATAGTGGTTAAGTAATTTAATGTAATGGACATAAAAAATTTAAAACTCAATTGACAATAAGCGCTCTTACATGCAGAATATTTTTATTACGCCTTTTTGACTGTGGTATAAAAACCATAACAGGGGCTTTGTCTCATTAATAATTTAGAACATTTTGGAAGGCTCTTTAACAAAAAATCTAATCGAGCATAATTCTTAATTTAAAAAATTAAATTGAAGGATACCTTTTATAATTTATTTATTTAAGCTTCCTAAACAACCAATAAAGAGTACTTGTTTATGCAAGTACAAACATAAATTTGGTCAATTGATAAACAGATCAAGTGTCAAGTTCATACATCAAATGGTTATTTAAAACAATTTGTGGGTTAACTATATTTTTATGCTGTTCTCTTGTGATTATTTTGGCGTTGGAACGCCTCCACTAGTCAATTGAGGTCCAATGGAAGTCTTAATAACTTCCTGTTTCAATAAATTAATCGGTTATTTAGACTTTCCAGATAAGATACAACAACAACGAGATAGCACTTGAATTCAAGCAAGGAAACCATAAACAACTCCTACGATTGGCTTGTAAAATACAAGAATTACACACCTTGCAGAACGTAGGTATATAGATACATAATTTTATAACAAAAGTCGTGTGCCAATATGAATTAACACATTTGGGAGGTGTGTCCAGTCCTGAAAAAACTAAAACTTTTTATGCTTATATTCATTTCACATCCAATGCAGGGACTAAGCATGAAATATATTTCATTCCTTCTTGATCGAAACAAAATCGAATATTTTCATTGAGTTAATTTTCAAAAAATAAAGCTTTAAATTAGTAAAAGATATACTTTTCATAATCAGTGTAAATTCTGCTTTGATGTGAGACCTTTTTTTATATATCACAGACTTGCACGTGTTTTAAAATATAACGGCATATACTAGCCACCTCGGGCTATCCCTCGAATTTAATAATAAAAAGTGACCCATTACCATTATCCAATCCATAAAAATCCAACACAATTATAAGCAAAAAGTTTCCATAATCCCAACCCCTGCTATCAACAGAATAACTTCATCTGAAACGCTCAAGATAAAAGATTCACAGTTGATGTATCAATGTTGATTTAAAAGTAGCACGGAGTTTATAATACAGTATGTAAAAGAACATTTAAAAATTTTCCTTCTATGTTTAAATATAGTATTATATGTTATTATAACGAAGAGGAGATAATTTTAAGAAAAACTTGAACCCTTTAAACTATATTATTTATTTTAATATTGAGCAATGGATAAAAAGTGAAACAAGACGAATTTAAATAACAAAGATCAAAATTTTCTAATATTCCGTTTAATCCACAACCCGGTTAAATCAAACTGTTGCGAACGTATTCTGTGAACCAATTATAAAAAATAAATCTTTGTAAAAATTATAATTAAATGTTAATGAACTCTTTATGTTGATATAAAGTTTATTAAATTTTACTTGGTTTAAATTAATTTTTTATGCAGGGTCACAGTGGCCTATATTTTCCTATATTTCATATATATATATATATA
>JAUIMW010000365.1:0-18573 GCA_033557785.1 Enochrus cinctus | reverse complement strand
GAGCTGCAGAAATCAGCTCATCCTTTTTAAGTCTCCTTGCAAACTTTACAATGATGTTTCTTGGCTCTTTCGCTTCTTTAGAATGCAGGGAAGAAACTTTGTTACACGCTTCAAAGTCGTTTTGGGATAATGTGCATCCCAACTTTTCTCCTCAACTCCTCAATTTCTCTTCTAAGGATCATATTACTTTTTCTGAGCGTTTCCAGCTCTCCATGACAGGGTCCACGGACCCTCACAGATCCGCTATGTCCTTCTTAAAGTCCTCAATTTCCTCACCATAGAACGTAAGCGTCTTCAGGGTCTCAGTATGTTGGGCTTTGATTTCCCATACCTCGCTCAATACTAAATCAATCTTTTTGTTAAGGAAGCTCAAATGAACAGGTGTTGGGCAATCGCAGTCCTTACACCGCCAGGAGAACCCCGGCTGAGTAGCTGAGCAGCTCAGGCCGGACCTGGTTCTACTCGAGTTCTCACAGCACACGACACATAGTTCAGGCATTTTTACATTTTTTTGATATTGTCTTCCACTATAACTTAGAGTAATCAAACTGCGTAAAGCGCACTTAAAGTGTGATCACGCGACATGAAAAATGCGCCAAACAACAACGTAAACGCAAAGATTGGGCACTCGACAACAAAAGTTTTTTAATTTGCAAATTTTCAGTTTTTTGTGTGCCATGATTTTATTAGAGTGATGTTTTATTTTTGAAAAATGTTTGTAGGGTCTGATTATTTTCTTCTATGTGTTTTCATCTTGTAGTAGTTCAGTACCATTTTTTGTGTATATGTATGTATTTATTATCATAGTTTTGCTACTTTCCTCAGATCTTAGAACAGTTATTTGCTGGGTGATTTTTTATAAAATTGTTGCTTTTCTGACACATGTTGTTCAACAAGATTTTTTGTTTAATGTTTGTTGTAGGTTTGAAAGTCGATAGAGTTTGGCTAATTATAGATCTGATTTCATTAGCTATTTGTGATTCTAGGTTTTGAATGGGTATTTTTATGCATGATAGGATGTTAGAGATGGATTTCTTCTTCTTTTGAGATGGAAATCCCATGATTAGGATTATTTTGATTAGCCATTGTGGTTATGTATTGTAAATTTCATTACCGCGTTTTAATTGTAGGTCTTTAAGTTTTTTATTTTGGATATGTTGTTGTTTTTAATCTTATTACTCACCTCTGTTTTGTTCTTAAACACATACAATTTCATAGTATTATTTCTTCAACAAAAAGTTTGCATTTTTATTTTAATTCTATAATTAAATACAATTTGAAAAGTAATTTCAACTCGCCATCATCAGTTAAACAAAATTTTCTTACTTAAAGTAAACTTTGCAATGTACTTTCTACATATATCCAATGTTTACCTTTACAAAAAGAATGTTTCCTTTGTAAATTTCATAAATGTATTTTTCACTTTGTAATTCTTCAAGTTTAATGTTTTGTAACCGCATTTATGTATATTTTGTAGTCTTAAAGAAGGTGGTAGAAAATAAACATACATACGAAAACAAACATATATTCGACGTTATTTGAAGTAGTAAGTTGAATTTTTATATTTTTAACATTAATTGGACGCGTTAATAATGTTAGAAAAAACTTGTTATACCTTCTATAATTTGATCAACATTCGGGCGGACATTTTTTATGCAAAAAAAAAGAAAGCCTCATTATAATAAAATAATTCATTTCATATTTATTAATACTGCAGCAATTATAAATTAGTTAAATACTTAGGGTTGTGAGTCCCACCTATTTATAGATTTTTAATGGTTCGCTTCTTGTGGATTTCTTTCTGGAAAGAAAGAAAGTGAAATATAGAGTCATCATTTCAGCGAGATTTTCTAAAACTTATATCAATTTACTTGTACTAAATTAAACGTGCAAATTTCGTTAAAAGGACTGCATCCACTGAAACGAAGACACAATAGTATGCGGCCAGACCACATTTCATATTTGCACGATTCGCTGACATATTTCTATAGAACAAGGCATTTTGTTTTTGCCATATAATATCTCCAACTCTTATCTTCTGCACTCGTAGCAGGGCCACCAACTTCTCCGCGATTATGACAACAGATATTAAACAGCAGACCAACCAGACAATAACGCAGTCATGAGTAGTCTAGGACACTTCTGTAAAAAGTTTCCAGGATGGCCGGAAGGATCTTTGATGTTATTTCCCCCGTAAAATCAGTAATGAAATTTTATAGTATTTTTCATTTGCGGTTTTCGTCCAATCGTTTTTCTCGAGGCCAAGGGCCATGATTTACATTTATGATCGAAAGATAATCGCAGAACCAATAAAACTATTCGCAAATTTGTTGGGGTCGCCGCGAGGACGACTCCGACTAAATCCCAAACGGTCAAGATAAACAATACTGCCATTGGAGCCATTACCTTATCTATAAATTGCTCCCTTTCTGATAAACTATAAATGTTATAGTTTTATTTGTGTCCGATTTTTGTTATCTGAAGTCTGGTCAACGTTTGCTATGGAGGATATATTCCCGAAACATGTATTATTTAGCAAAAAGTTCTGCTCAGCTTTACATAAAAAAATTTAATCTCATAAAAGCTGTCTTACATTTAGCATTGTTATAAAGTTATAAATAAAAAATTAAAATCTATTACATTCAACGTCACAAAAAGCAAACTGGAAACTCCGTGCGAGACAACTGCAGTCTTAAAAGCTTTGTTTATCAACGGCTGGTTATTTGAACAATAGAATTGTCCATGTAGTTGAAATCGTACTTATCGATGCGGAAACCAACAGATTGACAAACGTTGTTTGCGTTTGTCAACCGAGACGCCCATTGTCACATACTAATGCGCTTGTCCTGGATCTCCTTTCTTTCTGTCGGATATTCCTTTCGATATCGTCCGGAAGGTCGCCAATAAATAGATAAAAGCCAATAAAAGAAAAATCAGTTAGAGGGGACTTTTCTACAAAAAGACGCGCGCTTTCCAATAAATCGGGTTTATTAAGTTTTCTAAACGTTCATTCACCGTGAATATTTATCTCCCCGAAAAATTGTGACGTCAAAAAAGTATATCAAAATAACGTATTCACACTAAAAAACTTATGTTTTTGTATTTAGTCAAATGAGTGGTTGTTATTTTAAGAAAAGGATTTGCATGTGAAGAAAGCTCAAGTGTAGTCAATAACTAAAAGTAATATGTGTAGAGTAAGAGTTTCCGCACCAAGTATGTAAAAAGGCTAAACAAATAGAAACATTGTAAGTCCTTAAAGTAGTAAGACTAAATTATTCTGAAACCAAAAGTTACGGTCTGCAAAAGTTTTAAACTGTTCATGAAGTATAACAAGTAGGACTAAGAGTTTCTCAACTATGTCGGACCACATAAAACTGAAAGTATTATTTGTAGCTTTGGCCATGGAAATTTTATGAGCAATAATATATTTTACAACATCGCAGCAACAATTAAATATATGTTATTAGAATAATAGACAATAGCAAAGAATAATAACAACTTCAGAAAGTTTGGTAAAGGTTTCGTTCCGAAATATATTTCGAAATACCTAACTAAAATATTTCATAGATAATTAATTATTTATCGAAATGAGAGCAGGGAGTCGGAAGAGGTCGGTTGGTTAAGGAAAGTCTAGTTTATTTTTGAGTTACCGATCTCCCCATGCAAGAAGTCTTACCGAGAGCCTTATGCTTACCAGCACAGTCTAATAACTAAATCAGCATCACTAAAGTTTGTTGTGTGCGGTCATTCATTAAAGTTGAAAACTTTCCGCGATGTAAGGTGTTTCTTGGGGCGCACCCCGTAAATATAACCCCTTCTGCTGCCCTGAAACTCCCTCACGAGTAGACCAGGCCCTACTCTTCTTGCACACTCGAGAGTTGTTGTAGTTTTAAAATGCAAAATTCGTTTAATTATCAAGCTAATTAATGAAAACTTTAATAATACGGACGATGCTTAAACAATAGCTCTAATTTATACCAGCTAGTAGATTTTACAATCAAGCGGAACTCACTGGTTTTCTTGAATTTTGTTAAATGGCTTCCGATTGTTCAGACATATGGTTAGTTCGTAATTATTTCAAAAAGTGTAGATTTGTGTTTTTAATGTTTAGTCTCAAGGCGTAAGCTTATTCTCCCCCGAGGTACACTCTAACGTAATGTTTTTAAGTTTACGTGTAAATTTGCTTTAAGAAAAATTTTTAATAAAGTTTATTCTGCATATTTTTATTGTTACGTTAACCCCAATAACCACTTAGAACTTATATTCGATTTCAAAAGAAATAGCATGAATAGCATGTAGCACTAATTTAACTAAAAATTTTCTCCGAAGGTTTCCTCATTTCATTAAATAAACAATTAAAAAAATTATTATTTCTAAATATTCCTGTCAACGGAAATTTTAATTATATAAATTTGTATTTCTTATGAATATTTGTCTCTTAATCTTCAAGTAATCTATTTTCTTTGCATAGTCTTTTGCCTCTTTTTAGTCCTGCCTTTTATATAAGTTACTTTTTTGTATAAAAAGATGTTTTACCCATGTCAGGCAATTGCTTTTTTGAACCGAAAATTTAGTTGGAAAAAGTGGAGACCCAAATTTCCTTTTTACAAATTGCAGTAAATAAAAATTAAGGTTATATACATTATTTATCTTGGTCTTGGTCTAAATTTAAGTTTCTGACAAAATATTTTATATTTTTAGTTTAAATCTTATTACCATCGCATGCAAAAAAAAAACAAAATATATTTATATGTTAGTGTCTTATGACAAAATGTAATTGATCAAACACTAATACTTCATAGCTTTATGGAATATATAAGCCGAGAAGTAGGATGGAAAACCTTTTTAATAATCCAATTCAATCCTGCATATATAACTTTCTTAATGGTGATCAGTTGCATTTCAATATATGTTGTATTAAGTGACTCTGCCTATGCATTTACTATAGACAGTAACTATACCAATGAAAAAGGGGAAAGTAGGTTTATTATTAAGTTATTTCAATCGCTAAAAGTAGGTGTTTTTTGTTTTCAGAATTTCTCTGGGTTTTTGATGGAATATTTGTTGTGGATATAATAGTCATGATATTGTATAGACTTGTTAATTGGTCAGAAGCGAAACAAATATATCCAGCCAGGCCAATATATCTTTTGATCATAGACTCGTTTACCAGTTTTCCATCTTGTGTTATCTATAGAGAAATATTTAAAGATAAACCTAGCTTCAACTTGGATATTTATGTTGCACTTAGGAACAGATACGTTCTAAGAGTATGCCGAATCTGGTATTACATAATAGAATCTAAGCGAAATGTTGGAATGCACACCATCTTCTTGCTGGCGAGAGAAATGTTAATACATATCACGATATGTATTATGTTAGTTACAGTCTTGGTGTATACATTGCTGCATGATGACGAATTTTCTTTGAAAAGTTTTCCACTAGCGCTTTATTATGTCATTACATCATCAATAGGTTCAGGAATATTATACATGGAAGAAGCTCCTCAAAGCGCTCTTATTCCGATGATAATCATCAGTTTTTTAACTTTCCTTTCAATAGTTTATTATACAAGCTCATTTATAAGTGCACTAATGGAGTACATGAAGCAACTCTTCTTTTACATACATAACTTGGAGACGGTGGAGAATTTTATAAAGAGTTGGAAAACAAAACATGAACAGGTGTACAAAACGGTAAGTTTTGCAATTAAAACTAAATTTGAAATCAACATTGATATCGATTAAACGCAAAATCAGAAAAACCAACATCGTCATCCATTCACGAAAATATAGTAGGGCCGAAAGATATTTTTTCCTTTTGGTACTAATAACATCCGAGTAGATTTCGCAGGAACTATTCTAGTTACAACCATTTGAAAGACAGCAACAGAAGTTACAGATATATAAGTACATAAAAGTTGTGTGAAATTTCTGTCGCAGCGAACAGCTTTCAGACCAGGTGACAAAGGCTAAAAGACGACAAAGAACTGAGAAATCATATTTCCATGTTACAGGAGATTGTTGACAGTAAAGATGAGAAGCATTGCTTCATTTTTAGTGTCAATCCCAATGACAACTCTGCAAGGAAAATGATGATTTCTTTGTTAATAATGATAAGCCTATATTTGTGCCATTTTTGTTGATATCTTACAAATGATGCAATTCATTCTTTATCTATTACTTTAATAACATATAAAATAAAGAAAATAAATACACACACATTTTTTCATATTTTTAATATATTTATTTAGAAATCTTTTAATAAACAAATTCTGTCTAAACATTAATTTATAAAAAAAATATATTTTAGATCATAGTATTTTACGAAATAACTTGGGAAAAATGCCACACCCTTAACAGAGAAGAAAGCTTTAACGGAATTGTACCAGAAATAATTGACAAGGAGCTGAAACTAGATCTCTGCTGGGATGCTTTTAAACATTCCCATTTGTTTAGGAATATGGAAGTACACTACTTACGGTATCTCTCCCAATTCATGAAACTTACATCTCTGTCGCCCGGTGAATTGATTTTTAAAAAAGGGAAATTCAAATCAAAAATGATATACATTATATCTGGAGTAGTGCAAATTTTGTCGGATGAAGACGGGGAAACTCCAATTTTATCTTTTGCGGGCGGCACGTGTTTAGGAGAAAGTACTTTGTTATTAGACCACCCATCGCCGTGCACTGTCGCTTGCTATAAACATGCTGAAGTGTGTATTTTGGAGAGAAAGGATTTCGTTATGTCATTAGAAATGTACCCCCATGAATTTATGAAATTATTGAACCAATGTCAGCAAAGATACCGTGAGGCACAACATTTTGTAAAAGTTAATAGGTTTCAAATTAAACATTACAGTAAAGACAAATCCGCTCGAATTCTTACTATGAAATGGCTTAAAAAAACACTATACCGACTTTTAGAGATTAGAAGTGGTATTTCATCTAAAATGTTGGTAAATTGCAATATAGACGATAGACAGATCGACACCTATTTTGAAAAAATTATATTTTGTTGTAGATACTTAGATTTAATGGTAATTGCTTCAGAGTTTGAGTTAAAAAGTGAAAGTATTTTGCTTAAGACTGACTGGCCTTTAATTTTTCAACCTGGCTCAATAGTTTTAAATATTTGGAGTAAAATTGTATCCATCTTTAGTTTTATTTTGGGGTGTACATTTTGTTTTTATATATGTTTTGCCCAAGAAACAGTATGTCTGTATACTTTTTTTGTATATTTTGTAACATTTATATGGGCATTAGATGTTTACTTCATTTGTTCAACAGCTGTGATTACTAGAGATGAAATTATCACAGAAAATATTAAAATTATTGTTCATAGAACATCTCAGCTAAGTTTTATTTTGGATGTTATTGCGGCTACGCCTATAGAAGTTCTTGAATATATTATAACGGGCGAATTGGTTGTTCAGCGATTTCACATATTACAACTTAACCGAGTTTTAAAATGTTATAGAATAAAGTCATTTTTTGACGTCTCGAATGTTTCCTCGAGTAAAACTATTGTGATTTTGAAATACCTCAGTTTACTTGTATATTTCTTTCTATTTCTATCAAACACAGCTGGATTATTTTATTATTTAATGTGTCCTCAATTTGTCTGCCAGACAAAGTTTTTAGATTACATAGAAAGAAAATTGATAAATATTAATCACAAAGGAAAAGTTTTTTTAGTCAGTTTTTATTTGGCCGTACAATTTATAGGATCATTAGAACTAGGAGAATTTCCAATCGACGAACATATAATATTTTTAATAATTCAGTCACTCTATATCATATTTGATATTATTTTTTTTGCAGATCTAACAGCCGCTCTTACTTTGCATAATAGAAGTTTCATATATTACATTGAATTTGTGTCAGGTATAAAAAAAAGTATTAGAGAAAGGCATTTCGATAAACATTTCCTCAAGCGAGTTGAAAGATATTGTACTATACAATGGGTTTTTGATAACGCATTATACCTCCTTCATGCTGAAAGAATGTTCCACCGGTTGCCTCCTGATTTGGCTAAAATAGGGAGATTTATTGAATATTCTAGTGCGATAAGTTCCATACCAATTTTTCAAGAATTAACCGAACATGTAATAATTACACTTTGTGATGAAGCTTTAAGGGAAATAATGCCCACTGGAGAAATAGTCACTTACACCGGAGAAGTTTGCAAGCAATTATATGTCATAGCCGAGGGTTATTGTGAAATTGTTTATCCTGAAATTTGTAAAAAAATTCTAGGACCAGGTGATTCGTTTTCGGTCATTGAATGCTGTTTAGAAACGTATACAATAAATACTGTTGTCACATTAACTGATTGCAGATTGTTAAGTCTTAGTTATGATAATATTATAAAACAATTAAGACACACCCCAGACATTTTAAACGAAATTCATTACACAATTAGAACAACGATTGATATAGACACCATGCAAAAATATATAGAGGACGATATATTCGATTACGAAACAGTTTATAAGGAAGAACAGAGCTTTTTTTCTCATAACTTTAAGATAGAAGACAATAAGCAGTTACATCAACAATATCATCAAGTGTTTAATAAGTATCTTTTTTTCTTAAAATTTTTCTTGTTAAGATGGACTATTTACCCAGAAGGAAAATTTATTATTATCTGGGAAATTTTTCGATGCATTTTTGCATACACTTCTGGCATATTAAACCCTATTACGTTTCTATCTGCAACCGACAAATATTACTTCATACGCTTTTTATATTTTCTAGATGTAACTGCAGTTCTAGATATATACGTTCGCCACCATATTGCATATTATAATTCTGAAGGATTAATTATAACCCACCCTCTAAAAACTGCCCAAAAATATTGGACTACGAGTTTTATAACAGACGTTGTAGCTGTAACTCCTTTTGAAGTAATTTTGCCTATTTTAAAAAAGCAAAGAATTTCATCCACAGTAACAGTTTATTTAAGAATGTTTCGCATTATACAGTGCTATAGAGTATTTAGATTTATAGAATACTATCAAAAAATACATCACAATAGAACTGTTATTGTTATAAATTACATTTTATTTATAATTGTAGTCCTAAATCTAATGGCTTCTGTAATAATAAATTTATCATGTGTTTTTGATCACTCCGATCGCGAAATTTCAATTTTCACTGGACACGTTTATTGTGACGGTTCCAGCTGGTTATCACCAAACGAAACATTTGTACATCCAATATCTCCAGCCAGAGTGTATGCTTATGGTTTATACTTAGTAACTTCTTTGGCTACCATGAAAAGTATACAAGGATTTGTTGTTGATCATTTTAAAGATTGTGCTACAGTAATAATAGTAGTAATAATTTGGAAATGCATTTTCTCCTGGATGTTTAGTCATTTGATTTCTAATATTATGTATCGGAATATAGCGTTAGTTACTTATCAAAATGCAATGCAATCATTAGTGGCATTCATCAACTTCAAAAAAATAGATCCCAAATTAAAAACTGAAATAATAGATCATTTTGAGTATGTTTGGTATAAAAAGCGCGGAAGAAATGAAAAAATAATGTTCAATACTTTTAGTAGAACACTTCACGAAGATGCGATGTTTTTTATATATGGCCAAGTTCTACAAACATCTAGTGTTTTAAAAGGTGCCACTAAGGCGTTCATCAAGAGTTTGCTGCTATTAATTACCCATAAAATTATATACAAGAGAGGCTTTGTAGCTCGTATAAACGATGTCCATGGGAACATGTACTTTCTGTTTAAAGGACAAATTGATGTGTTAGGACCTGATTACCACCATATAATTACAATACCAATTGGGAGCGCATTTGGAATCTTGGATAATATACCCTTTGGTCGTCAAACTGTAAGCTTTGTCGCAAAAGGGCACGTCGAAGTTCTAGAAGTTAGTACAAGAGAATTCTATTCTCTGTTACAAAGATACAGAAATATCAAACGCCATTTTAAAAAACTAACAATTTTAAATGTTGATTATATAGTAAACACGAACCAAACTGACTCTGATACAACTGTTGTATCGGAAGATGAACGTATTAAACGTTTTTCATTTATATATCACCATCAACGTATTCAACACTATGGTGCCATATCCAAATTTTTTAAAAATTGCTTCTATGCATTCAGTCAATTATGTAAAGTAGCTTCTCGGAATATATACATAAAAATTTGGGAGATGTTCATCTTAATAGTTGTATGTTTCTTTGGAACTATAATCGAAATATACCAAAAAGATACTATCGCACATGGTATGTTCATCATTGCCATTCTCTACATTTGTGATCTTATGTTTTTAGTTAAAATATTTATGGAATTCCATACATCTTATGAAGATGAACGAGGCATTGTCATTAAAAGTAAACTTCTAATAGCTCAACGATATTTGCGCAATCCTCTAGGATTTAGGATTGATATATTGACAGTGTTTCCTATAGAATTAGTTGCATTTTTCTACTCTCCACCATATTGGGAAGTTTGGACAATTCTACGTTCGGGTCGTGTTCTCCGAATAGTTTTGGTTATAGCATTTTTTAGAAGAATTAATCAGAAGCTTAATATTCGCGTATTCAAAATAAGATTCACTTACTTATTAGTTATGATCATTCTTATTATACAGATGTCCGGTTTGATCTTATTTACGATTATTTCTTTTGATCATAGCTTAGAACAGTATCAAACAGTAGACCGTAAACATTATGTATTTTGGTTTTATGTTCGACAATGTAGTGTATTAATTAATCTTTTTACGGGATCAGTGTTATACAATTTTAAACCAAATAGTACTTCGGTCATTATTTCAACAATAACGTTAATGGTATTATGTAATTTCTTGTTCACGTACTTCATCGCCCAAATATGCGCTACTCTGGAAATTGTTTTGTACAATAAAATTTTGTACGAGACACAAATCGGCGAACTGAGGAGAACAATGCATAGAGAAGGTGTATCTCCCCCATTACAAAGTAGGGTTTGGCTATATGTAAAACGACTGTGGCTACATCATAGCGGTATACAGTTTCCAATTTTGCTGAATGAAGCACCATATTATTTACGTGAAGGTATGTATCTTATAATTTTCTTCTATAATGATTAACATGAAATGCTCTTAAATTAAACACTGTTAAAATTTTAAGATTTTTTCTTTATAGACTCTATTCTCTGTTCTTCTTCATGTCTTCTCTTTCTTATCACGATAACAATAATTGTAATAAAAATCAAATAAGTAAAGATGGAAATTTTAACTGTTTCTAATTTTGAATAAATAAGTCTCAATTTGTTCAAAAGGTATAGCTACATAAAGTCAAAAAATTATTCAACAGGCATAGCATTAAGTACACAATCAACTCACAAATAATTATTGCGTAAGTGTCAACTTACGTATCTGTATCAGTATCTTGAAACATTTCTGGGTATTCCATTAAAAAAAATGAAACCACAAATTAGAAAATACTTACACTTTTTGTGTTTTTTTTTATTTACAAATTTTGACTTAATAAACTATTAACTTTACTTAATTTTAGGAATCTTAAACTCTATGTTTGGATGCCATATTAGAAACCACCCTTTACTTAAATATTGTCATGTGGATCTTATTAGGCAAATGGCTGGTCAGATGCGAACTAGAGTATTTTTCTGTGGAGATTACTTAACATTTATGGGTGATATGGACGGCTACATGTATTTTGTTCACTCTGGAGAAATCGAAGTCCTCAGTGAAGACACTATGTATACTGAGTATGTTGAGTACGTAATCGGTGCCGGGCAGATGTTTGGACTTGAACAAGGAATGTATAGACGTTGTGGTCATATGTACACTTATAGATCAAAATCGTATAGCGTTGTAGTTATTTTACATAGAACATGGTGGATCCATTTTCTTGAATTGTTTCCAGCTTCAAAGTATATAATTTTTGATAAGAAGTTTGAGGATGATCTTATTAACTGTGATTCTACCGTCTGGATAGTTCGACAACAGCGACTAGCATCTAAAATTGCGGAATTAAAGAAAAGGGTAAGATTTAAATTAATATTGTTATAAATATGAATAAACCTATAATCTATAATTTTAGACTTCGGAAAACAGAAAATTGAAAGGAAATATCAAAAGAGTCAAGTCAACAGTAACTTATTAAGAAAATATACGTAGCCTGTTTATGTTGTTTAACTAAATTATGCCTTTAAACATATTGTAAAAAAACATTAGATAGAATTTATAGGGGAAATGCGTTCAGCAACTGTCAGCAGATGTGTGAGGTATAAAAGGAGAATAAACGAGAGTTTGCGTGAAGTGTTATAGAAAAGTGGAGGTAATGACTCGAAATAATCGGAGTCGCCGACTCTGCAAATCGGTCTTCGTCTTTTGCCATCACACCAAGGTTTTAAACACCCGAAGAGTGTCAGCAGTGACAAACGGAGAATGATGCGTCAAAACTTTTATTCATTTGTTTTTCAAATGTCACATGCATATCTATTACAAAATATGGGAGAAAACATTTTTAATCAAAAGGTGCTTTTATACCTTATTGTAAAAATAACTTCTCTATAATTTATTACAGGTGTTATCGCTTAGTTCTGCTTTTTAATTACTAATTATCTAAATAAGAAAATTGCATGCAAATATATGTTCATAAAGATGTACTTCAATTTATTCAATTAATTATTAATTTAGAGAGCACCTGAAATGTCCATCTCCTTTAAAATGTCAAACTGTTTTCAACTTGCCGAGATGTTTGACGTCCATTTAAGTGCCGTCGGCAGTACAATAGACCCACATCCCAGCACTTAGATATTTTTCATGTCTGAAGGGACATTTCAACTACATACTAGTCGTTTCCCCATTTCCCGTGGGATAATCCACAGCTTACCTAATATATAAAGAAACCTTAATTCTATCTTTCTAAACTAATTCATTAATTGTTTAAAAAAAGCAGCAAATTTTTCTTTCTGTCAATTAATCAAAAATGAAGTTTATTACAACACAAACGTCAAACAGAGTTAATATCATAACCGGAGTGTTCCATAATTATTTAAGGAATATCTTTAGCCGGTTCAAATTCATTGCTGTAATTTAGTCCATGTTTTAATTTTAATTTTCGCAGAGCGTTTTCTTCTCACCCGCCATGATTGTTAATTAATTAATAAGTTAAAAGTGGAGAGAAGGGTTGCTCTCGCCGTTCTTTACGGTTAGTCGGTGCAATTTGCTAACATTATTAAGAGAAACGAACCCGCGCCCTCGCAAATATGTCCGAGATTCCAGAGCACTTTATGGTTTTCGCCCAGATTTCATTAGATATTCCGTTCGACCCACCCACCCCGATGGCATACACCAGCACACCATCTGAAATGCATCGCCTCTATTCCATCCCTTTGCTGTCTCGAAAGCAGTTATATTTCATATTTCATTTGATCTAGATGCTGACCATTTATTCCATTTTTAATTAAACCATTATTTTAATAAATTCCAAAGTTATTAACTTTAAAGACCGAATAAATATAGATTATGGAATAAATTATGAAAAACTTCTTGGGGGATTTAAATAAAAAGTATTATAATCAAACACGGCGAAATTGATAGTTTGTCGCAATAAAAATTATTAATGGCCAATAAACCTTCCTACAATCAACAATCGACAAGATGCATTAAGTGCACACAGCAGTAAATCTCAATTTTCCTCTCGCAAATGGCCCGCTTAGCAGAAGTAACTGAATTGCCAACAAAAACTAGCAATAAAACATCTCCAACAACCATATTATAGTAGGAGCGGACATTATATTGTAGTTATTGCGATAATAAATCTTTTGTAGAATTCGACTTAAAAATATGTAATAAAATTCGAATCGAATCATGTTATATACTGTTTAATATATGTTTTATGTTAATGGGTAAACAAGGCATCTAATTCAAAATTTAATAAGCACATTCAAAAATATATATCTCTGATATAAACCAATATAAGTAACCTTTGCTTATATCTTTCTTGAATAAATAATTATTCGTTAAAAATACATTCTTTATTTAAAAATTGTTTCAAGTATTACTTAAGTCTAAGGCCAGATATAGTTAAATTAATTTTACTTACCTTTCCCCCTCTACGCAACAATACGTTCATTATTTTTAAAAACAATCACTATTCTCTAAATGAAATAGAGAGAAACTTATTCCAATATTTCAAACGTCTGAAAATTTCGTCTTATGCATCGATATACTGTAGCTTTTTACATTTAACGTTTTTAATATATCTATATGCATAGTACATGAACCTTCACAAATTTAACCTGGTTTCCTCCATAAGTGTCGAAACTAGAGCGGTATGCAGGTCTGAATGTCAAATATGTATTTTTTTTTTCAATTATTTGACAGTGATTATAACATTTAATATTTTTAAAATAATGATGTATAAGAAACAAATAGCAAAAAATACTTATTTAAGCCAAGTTAAGCAGATATCAATAAGCTGATTGTCGAGGACTTGACCGAATTAGTGAGCACCAAATTTGCGAGGTTACACATAAATATTTTAAGGAACTTATTTACACTAAGTGAAGCTGTTATCAATACATTGAATCATTTATTCCAAGCGAAATAAATATCAACTAATTGAATTTTAAAGGATTGGGAGTCCTTATCCAAGTTGTTCTCTGACTGATTTCATTTTGGTTCACTATTTTTGACATTAATACGAAGAGTCCTTAAATTACAAGTTTTAAATTTTTTTAGAAAAAAGTGTTTAGTGTTACATAATCATTAATAAATATACTGTAAGTCATCATGAAATATTTGCTTCTATTGCTTTTTTTTCCGGTAGAATTTCCTGAGATGGGAATAAAACATTTCGAAGTCTGCTTAAATAAGCATCAACCGATTCACGTCAAAATTTCAGGATACATTTATAACAATGCTGTTTCTGATATTTATAATTTATTAGTTTAACAAATAAGTAAAAAATACTACAAAAATAACGTTACAAAATGTATAGTTAGTAAAATTAAAATTCAAATTAAAGCAACATATTTTTTAATTTAAATATAACAGAACAAACAGTTGTTATTGTCTCCTTTGTGCATATAAAAACATGCCATAATACCTTAAATATTCATCAAAGCACACTTTTCGAGCTGATCATTTTTTATTGATGCATATTTTCAATTGTTATATATTATGTTAATATAACGATAAGATCATTTCAAGCCAGATACGTTCCGGCGATTTCACATAGATGGTTTTGCAGTAGAACGTAAATATGGGCTAGCTGTCACAGTCTTTGATACCTGCTCGCTCCAGGGCGCTAAAGCTAAAGTAGGTGTATTTATTCCTTGTCTTCAGCGAATTTGGATCGCAGAAATTTTATTACACCAGTAAGAGTTTGTTAACATTTATCAAAGAAATAAATACATAAAAATCGAGAACGTTATAGAATCTGCTGATAAATTATCTCTGGTCAATTTTGATACAACCCAAAATAGTTACTCCCTTTAGAAACTTTCTTTTAAAAGTCTGTTTTATTGTGAGCACTTCTTCTTCTGGAGCCACTTGCAGAAGCGTGTAATTTTGATTCATTACTAAAAATTACTTTGGGCCAGGTGTCTAAAGTCCAAAACAATTTGAACTTCACCAAAAGTAGATGGTTTGTCTTCTTATAATTCGTTAAAAGAGGCTTTCCCTTCGTCTTAAGCAAATAAATTATATTAAAAGAATTGATGTAAAAAATAGATGTCTTATAAGAGATTAGAGAGTGAATAAAATCCTTACTTGTGAAGCTGTATATGCTGTAAATTGCCATAAATTTTTTTGTATTCAAACTAAAATTAATTATTTATTTGTAAATTTATTGTTTCGTACAGCCTGGAATATTTAAAATATTCAATCTTCTTCAGGGGGGATAAATATAAAATATTTTAATAAAAATTGTAAATAACAGCTATATTAAAAAAATTAAAATGTTTGTGTTGGTGTTCGTAGTTTAAATATTTTATAAATTATAATATTTGCAAGTAAAATTTCGTGTATCTTTTTTAAAATTACAACTAATATTTTCGTTCATTTTAATATATAACATTCTACTAATTAGTCTTTTATTAAAATTATGTGTACATTTACTAAGTTTTAGATTTATTTTCCGGTTGGTATGTGTTGCCGCATATTGTGTAGTGATATTCATACATTTTATTTATTCTTTTTGTTATTTGAAGCAGGTACTCTTATATTCTAACCTTTTTACTTTTCCGAATTCCAATATACAAATTTACCTGAAAAAATGATGGGCGATGATGTCTTCCGTTGTCTCGGTGAAATTATATAAGTCTGTTCTTGAAGATTTGGGATTGTCTCAGAAAACACTGAAAATCACTCTACTCATCTAGTCCCAATGATCACCTCTTAGGAGTTGCCTACAAAATTTATTATATCGTCACTTTGTCACTAGTTCCATTCCTGCTAACTGCCCTCCGGTGTAATCGTTAACCTTTACTCGAGTTACACATGGTATCGTCTTGGTCGTGGTCATCCAGTTTCTGTTGTAAAACTCACGTTGTCAACAATGACCTCAAAAAATTATTTATCTCAGCAAGCGAACACTGTTTACGCATAAACCTTGCCAAATCTTCTATGCTTTTTTGCAACAAATCGAAACGTGATCATTTACAAAATCAATTAACTTCTGCCCTAGGTAATGCAATACCTAATAAAGAAGGAGTACAATTCTTTAAGGACGTTGTATACTTATCGCATTTGTTTGACGATGTTTGTTTTCTCTTAGTTTATCTTTAGCCTATTGACACAGAACCATTTCTCTGCATCTGCCAAAGTCTAACGAGTCATTTCCTCGAGATCTTTCTTATTTTTGGATGTGTTTAGAAAAGACGTATCATCTACGAACAAACAAACTGACATCGCCTTAATGTTACGGACGATATCATTTGTGTATATGAGAAAAAGAACTGGACTCAGGACAGAAGCTTGTAACACCCCACAGGCAATTTCTCGATTTGTTTATGTCTCACCTTTATAATGTACTACTTGCTTTCGTTCTGTCAAGTAGGAGGTTAGGAAGATGTGGCAGCATCCTCTTATTCCATAGGTCCACAGCTTGCTGAGTAGAATATTGTGATCAACCATATCGAAAGCCTTACTTAAGTCACTTAATATAATTTGTGCGTATTCCCTGTTTTCGAATGCCGCTCTTTGAATTTTTTTCCCTCTTCTTTCGAGGTAGTTTATAAGTCTGTTTTTAGTAATAGTTTCAAATACTTTCCATGTTACTGGAAGTATGGTTATTGGTCTATAGTTTGATTCCTGTTTTTTGTCGCCTTTTATGTGTAGTGGGACAATTTTCATCGTTTTTAGAGTATTTGGAATTCCCTCTGCTATACACTTTTTTATGATGATGGCTATGAGACACTGGTTGTAGCTTGCCTATGCAGCCATGTTGAAATTTCATAGATTTCAATTGTTTTTTTTTTGCTTTTTGCTTCCCAATTTCTACCTCCAGAACGCTTTTAAAATTGAAAAACATAGATGTTATATTTTGTATATTTCCGGTGAGGGTGTCTTGGAAGTGGGGTGTAGATAGGGGACGTGGAATGTTAGGGCTTAGAAAGGTAAAAAGGACGAAATGGTGGAAGAATTCTAGATGGAAAAAAGGGAAGGGTTCCGTGGAGCTGCGGAATGGGCACTTGTTGGTGTGGAGTGGAGCGGGAAAAGACGAGAAAGCACATAGTACATAGAGAGGTGAAGGACGATATATCAAGGGTAGAGGTAGTGTCGGACAGAGGACTTGTAATTGAGTTGATGCGCCAAGATGAGATGGATACCATAGTGGCAGTGTACGGACCAAACGAAGATGATAAACCAAAGTGTAGACACAGCTAGAGGTAGGATAATATTAGCGGGAAATTTTAATGCGAGAGTCGGAAGTTGTCATAGTAAGATATGGGGAAAAGGAGAGAAATAATAATGAAAGAAAATTGCTGGACTTCTGCGTTGTAAACGATCTAATTATTGCCAACAGCTTCTTCCAACATAAGGACGAACGCAGATATACAAGAGAGGTATCAAGCAGAGGTAAGCGATCGATTATAGAATACATAATTGTTGAGAGAAAAAAGAGACCGGCTATAAAAGATGTAGTGGTAAGAAGAGGTATATGAAAGAAGCTACTAAAGAGAAGAGAAATGAGGGAAGAGAGACAATAAGGAGCTACATGCTGCAAAAAGAAGAAATAGCAAAAATATTTGAGAAGAGGGTAGCGAGAGAGGTGGAAAAGAACGAAGGGAAAGCAAACGAACTGAACACAGAAGAAATTTGGGATGATGATTGGAATGTGAAATGAGTAGAAAATACCAACACAAAAAACAAACCTGGTGGAACGATGAGATTCGAAGAGTGGCAAAAAGAAAAAAAAACAGAAATGGATTCAATATATGAACAAAAGAACCAAAACCAACTACGAAGAATGTAAGAGACAAAGATCCAAAGTGAAACTACTAGTAAGAGAGTCAAAGAAGAAAACATGGGAAGAGTTTGGAGTGAAAATGGAAGAATACAGCAAAGATAACGCAA
>JAUIMW010000364.1:0-18587 GCA_033557785.1 Enochrus cinctus | reverse complement strand
TATTGCCGATCTTCGCCCGAACAATGGTATTGTTCACTGACAATTGTATGTCGCTCGGCTTTGGTGTAAACGTAGGGATACATTTTTTATTGTATGGGCAACATTATAGCACAATTATGCTGGAATTAATAAGTGCGTTTTATATTTAAGTTGCAAAATGTGATAATTTTGCACATATGTACCATATAATTAAATATTATTTATTAATAAAAATTTTGTAATTTATTCTAGGAACAAGCCAAACGCTCCCAACTGATGCCTCCGCGCACATGCCCTCCTATACACAACCCCCTGCCACGCCAATTTTTTTAAAGTCAGCCAACTTGAAGTTCAAAATGAATTTTCTATTGAAGTACCCAAAACTCCCGAGTTGTTTCTTTCTTCATAGCTAAAACACGGATCGCCTGGAGGGTTACCGTCCCCTTGACCCCCTGGTTCTGCAATGACTACATAATTTAAATTCACGTGCAAAACCTGGTATGTTCACAATTTTGATATTTTGCAGAACATACAAAAAACACACTTCACGAAAGCACTAAAAAGTATTTTTTCAAAATAAAGTCTAAGACTTAGGGAAAATCGTGACATAATGTTTTTAATTTTCAAAAAATAAAAATAAACTTCTTGGACTTTTGTTGAAAATCTAATAAATCTAAGTAGGTATGTCGGCTTTTGCATGTCAACTTCTCATTTATACTTTTTCAGAAAACACATAGTTCTGAAGTCATTTAAAAAAACATCTTACTTTTTATTTGTAGCTTCAAACTCCAAACCAGAACAATTTTAGTTCTGAATTTCTTGCTTTCCACTTCACGGACCCAACACAGTAAACAAATAAAAAGTGTAGAACATTCACATCGACCACAAAGAGGAATAAACATGCTTTTCCTAAACGTTAACAAAACTTGCAGAAGCGGTTTCGACCAATTTCAAAAATAATAAAATGCACTAAAATTAATAAAAATGAATAAAATCCAATGATGCTAATTAGAATTTATTTGGCAGTTGTATAGTGGTGTATGTCATTGACAGGTTTACAAATAAAATATATTTGGTTTTTTGTACATAATAAATACCACACTGCTACTCATATTCCATACAATAAATAAAATCAAGTTTACATAGGTACTGATTCAAATAAAAAAATGGAACAGAAACAAAAAAAAACAATGTTCCGTTCATATATGTATACAAGGAACCGGACCATTAACACCAAGTTATGCCATAAGCGTAGACAATACTTCGTACATGTCAGAAATTTTCCAATATAATTTACACACCTTAAAGTCCATGCAATACATATTTCAAAAATAAAAATAAAAACAATTTACAGTAAAAATAACATATATTTTTTAAGTTAATGTGTCAGGAGTTACATGTATAAGATTTTTATTTTTATGCTGACCAATTGATTATATGTGGTACAGTAAACCTAGTACATAACAGTTTAAGGAAATTAATACATAGTCCATTAATTACTAAATATCATACTGGTACTGTTTAGGAAATATTCAACATATTTTACAATAAATGTATTTTGTATTGTATAACAATAAATAAATAATAATATAAATGGTAGTGTCTAATTTTACCCACATTCTTAAGTAAATATTTTACAATAATTCATTCTTTTTAATCGAATAATAAATAATTCATTCGTTTCACTTAAAACACGATAAAAAACGTACGCACAAAATTGCAACAATGGAATTTTCACAACGCTTACTTTTAGGTTTTTTCCCTATTTATTATACAGAAGTGTACAAGGTAAGTCATTTATCATACATTTCTTCCGTATCGGTATTATACATTTTAGCAAATATCAAATACCTAGCCTGTTCCGTAAGAACATACCATGTTATGTCTCTTCGAGAAGATGCGCAAAATTGCACCGTTTAAGGAAAAAAATATAGTCTTACTTTTTTGTACCTTGTTACATACCATATAAAAAATATACACATCACCAAATGGAAAGCAACATTTTTTAGGAATCCTTTTGGACTTTAAGAACTTCCCTTGGCACATTTTTCTATTGTTAACAGTTAATTTGCAAAAATAAAATGCGCTGAAACACCTGTACACTTTGTCAACTCTGCACACCTTCTCCACGAGTATTACACATCTAATTATCAACACTATACCACATACTTTTTCCTAAACCTAGCCAATTTTTAAAAGATTATACGGCCAATTATGCAAGCGCTAAGACGATACTTAATTGAAACAGAACGTTTCAATAACCTCAACTAGATAAACAACTAACAAATAATTTTCTCACAAAAATAAAAACCAAGCTATTACATGACTTACAAGCTAAAGAAGAAATACACAATAATGACATACCTGTAGTTTAAAAAATAAATAATTCGCAAAAAAAAAATTTCAACATAAATACTTAAAATTGTAGAAAACAAATATTTAAAAACATCGTAACAATATTAAGGATCACCTCATTAGAGAATCACAGCTGTACATTATTCATTAATTTATTTATAGCCGTAAATTTATATTGTAAATTTATGGAATTCTTATGGGTGAAAACTATAAAAAACGTGGTATAGGTGTATGAAAAGTCTGCGAGTCAGACCTGTGATAGGGATACGTACTAGGATGATACCTACGATACGTCATCGGCAAACGCAAAGGATCAGATAAACCTTGATTGGAATTTACTGTACTGTGCAAATGTGCAGCTCCATCTCCTAAATCCAATTCCATTTCGTGCTGTTCTTGAAGTTGAATCTGTCCCAGCGTCGACGTTGCCATCGCCACGTCCGGCATTATATCTGACAAATGTCCGTCACTACAAGAACTACTTTCCGGTTCATGATTGAAACGAAATTCTCCTTCAGGTACAATTGATGGCAGTTCATAACGTTGTGAATAAGCAACTTGTCTAGGAAAGGTCATATTATGTTCATAACACGCCCGACTTGGGGAAGGTTGCACTGTCTCTCCATTAGGGCTGCCGATTTCATTATCACTTTGTTCCGGAACACAAAAACAATTTTCCAACATATCCGCCACAGGATCGGGCAAATTAAATTCACGGACGACTCTTAATCTAATTTGTCGGCTTATTTCGTGACGAGAGGACAGCGGCATATTTAACGCTCTCTGCGAACTAGGCGCCTGACGCAACTTCTGTTCCCTTTTCAACATAGCTTTCATAATGGCAGGATCCGGAACCGGGAGAACGGATGCCAAAACATCCACACCTGCAGCTCCCTGCACTCGAGGCTTCTCCTCTACCATGTATAAAGTATCAGGTATATCTTGAATGTAACGGTTATTTCTTAAGCGCATTATTTCTACTTCTTGTACTAATTGGTCTTCTAGTAGTACCTTAACTTCTTCGTAATAAGGCATGAACAATCTAGGTTGCACAAAGAGCCCATTGTTTTTACCACCCCTTATCCAAGCGTTCACCCGTAAATTTTCCCGATCCCCACCTATCATGTGACTCGGAGGCGTACTAACTAAACCCCTCCTTATAGCTTGATTCAATATATCACTGTTGGTAGGTAAAATGTGGTCCATCCGTACCAGAGGCAATAAATCTGATAATATTTCACGAAGCTCCACGTCACTCAGGTCCCTTTTCTTAACGCCTTTCCTTGATACAGAATGAGCTGTATGACTCAACAAATTCGGCTCTGAAAATAAAATAAATATCACTATAGGTACTACCACAGAACAGAAAAAAACACTAACCTCTATCTTCCATTCTCCTCACTAATTCATGTTCACCCCATTTAAGAACGGCATGGAGTACCTCCAATTCACTAGCCTGTAAGAACGGACTCTTCAAAACTTCTTGCAAGTGTGTCTTATCTAGCTGGTGGAGAACAGAAGACTGAGATATGGGCTGAAATTCCTCTCTCAGGAAGTGTAAAGCCTAAAAATCAAAAATAAGCTAAACATGTAAAAATTTATGCACTATACGTACCTGACGATGAACCCATGCCGATCCATGTGGTTGCCTAGCCCATTGCAACACAGTCGGCAGAGTTTCTATCGATAACCATTCCAGTATAAGATCTTCACAGCCTTGTGCTAAAATATCTAATTCGAGAAATCTTCCTATCTGATAAAGCTCCATAGCTTCTTCGAGGGGAGTAGGCCTGACTCTACCTGTATGGGCAAGGGCCTGTGCTTCCCCCAGCCCTCCCCCACATCCTCCTCTAGATATAAGGGACAAATCTACTTGGTCTAAGTAAACGGCATGTAATAAAACTCTCGCATACCTAAAATTAAAAAATAATAATAATAATAAGAAATACTTTGCACAAAAAAAAAATTAATTACCTTTTCGGAATAACACTTTCATCTAGAACTATTCGAGTAGGAATATGCAAAGCTCTTTCTGTATGCTCTTCCCCGCTACGAGACCTCCTCTGCAATAAGTTCCTAAAGAATGGGGACCTAGCAGACAAAATGGCTTTATGGCAAGGAAGTTCCAGCTTTGGTCTGAACCCATATTCAGAACTGCCGGAATCCGGACGTTGGCAATCAGAGCCATCCGAAGTGAACACTAATGCAGCATCGGCATAATCCCCAGTTTCCAGCAAATACCGCAAGTCGGTTTCTAAAGCATTGGGGGTACCAAACTCTTCCCTCAATCTTCTTAATAAATTCAGATCTATACTTGTATCATGTGGACATATATCTCCAGTGTATAAATAACGTAATAATGCGGAAAATATTTGTACATCGACAGTAGCGGTTCTCAATTCCAAACAGATACGTGCCCCGTAGCCAGGACACCCTGCTAATAAGTCTCTGAAGTATGGACACCTCGCTGAAAGTAACGCTCTATGTACAGGAAAACAAGCCCCTCGATAAAGTAAATCGGCATCCGTGCAATACTTAAAATCGTAAAGGGCAGACAGGTCTTGCTTATAAGTAGCTGCAGGAGGTCTAGCTAATTCTGCTTGAACACATAAATCTTTAAGTGCGGCTAAGGCCTCATATTCTTCCAGTAGGGCTGCAACTTCAAGTGGTGTCCAGTCCGAAACCAATTCCCTTAGCATCCGGCCGTGATCGCACGCTTTGGACGATCTCCGTCTACGAATAAACTTCTTTTTCAAAGTTGCGAATCCCGTGACTTTCTTCTTCCTTTCCCTAACAATGACACCCAAAGCATCGCGATATGTTGGCATTGCAGTATCGGTGATATCGATTGTCCCAGGTACACTACCAGGCTCCCCAGCAATCGCGGATGATGCATTCACACCCATCCTGTGCACAAATTCTTCTGTCATGCACTGCTCGTTGCCAACATTCCACCAACTATGCTGCAGTGCACAAGGGAAAAGGCAGCCAAATAGGTTCATCACTTGCCCAGACCAAAGCCTGACCTGCAGACACAGCCTGGAAAAAATAAACAGATGCTTAAATTGAAAATTAGTGTAAATGAATGAAATATTTTAGTTTGGTTTTAAAAATTAATTGATAATTCTTGAGTATAATAGGGTCATTCATTGATTTCATTAATATTTGTTCATTTTATTTTGAGTAATTAAACACAATATCATTCATATTTAGTGATAAACCTTTTTACGATGTAGTTATATTTGGCTTATCACATCCAGGACATTATTTAGCAGTTACTGAAAAAATGTGTAAAAGAAATCCAAAGAAGATAAACATTAGTTTAAACAAATTTATATTCCTGATAATAAAAAAAAGGTACACATATTTATTTTAATTTCATTTTTTATTTCATAGTAAGGCAAGAGCATCGAGAAATTAAATTATATTGGCATAGATTAGGTAGAGGTAAAATAAATAGATTGGATTGTTTGCATTGAAGAAAAGGTGCCAGGTTAGACAAACTAAAATTTGGTATTGAAGCAGAGCTCTACCTTAAACAAAGGATTAGAAAACACGGCAAGCAACATAGCTACAAAAATTATATAAGTTAAATTATATTGGCACAGCAAAGCTGCATACATCGAGGAATTAAATAAAATTATAGTGGCATAGATTAGATAGCTAGTAGTGGAGGAAATCTGTCAGGTAAGACAGACTCACTCACTCCTGGCTTCGCTACTCTTTAACATACAGTATGTGGACGATACCACCCTTATTTCATCAAGCAAACAAACACCTCGAGTATCTCCATAATAAAATGATGGTGGAAGATGCTTAAACCTGGTTTGCAGCAAATTCTCTTGTACTGAATGAAGTAAAAACAAGCAGAATAACCTTCACATCAAGCAGATTACTGCACCATTTCTAGGAATTACCTCAGACACCCGCTTCACTTGGAGTGACCACGTGGAAAACCTCACAACAAACCTGAACAAAGCAATATATGTAATATGTAAGGATAAAGACTATCATTAATAAGGAGGCCGCTTTGTCAGCTTATTACCACCTTTTTTACTCCCGAAAGGCAATCAGAGCAGTTGAGGGCGTGACAATGGACATTGACTGCACTCCATTAATTGAGAAATATAGATTACTCACTCTACCATCTGTGTATATCTTACACCAGCTTAAAGAAGCAAAGAAACAAATCAATCTACCTAAACGTAACGAAGTAACCTCCACAAACCTCCGAAGTGGAGAAAACCTTTCTACTACCATGCATAATCTAACGTGCACCAGAAACAAGAATATTCACATTGATATGTTCAATAGAATACCACCAACATGGAGAGACCTAAACCCAAACCAAACCTGTTTTTGACTATTCTGTACTACAATGATGTATATTTACTTGCTTTGTGTATATTTGTATGTTTTATACAGCTCAATAAATTGTTATTATTAAATTATTGAGAGCACTATTGGAAATACCAACCTTGCAACGTACCCTTTGTGTAACAATAAAAGAATAGTTGGAAGTTGATGAGTCACGGGAAGAAGAAAATTTGCAAAGTATATTGCAAAAGAAAGTAAGATGTAGTCATTGCGAAAGGGGAAAGGTCAGAAAGACCCAATTTCTCTGTTTGTCGTGCAGAGAGCCATACTGCCTTGAACACAGGACAAACAGATGTTTTCAATCCCAAACAGAATAATTATCGTATTATGTTTTTTTTATATCTTAATAAAAAGATTATAACCCCACTGTGTCATTTACGTCTAAAAACTATAAGTATGTCTGTCCAGGGTTAAAAAAATGTTCAGCGCTGTTTAAATTTTACATAATTAATTTTTTTGCTTTATATTTAATATTATTTAAACATAGCGAAATATTGTATTATTATTATGTTTCATTGAGTTTTAAAATGTGCAGAACTTATAAATAGAAAAATAAAAAGGCCAAGGGTTGTAATAAACAAGAGAAAAAAATTTTCATGACAATGCATTATTAATTTAAGTAAAAACTTGAACGCCTTGAAATAAACAAATTGAAATGATATTTTAGTAGTTGTGAAAGCTTTAGAAGCTCTATTAGTTTTGATTTTCTGTACATTTCTCAGGTAATATTTTATTTAAATTTAATTATATACACATACATTTTTTATTTTAGGGTACTTTTCGCAAGACAAATTTATGTTATTAGGCAACAAAAAAATAATATATAATATTTATTAAAATGTGCATATTTGACATAAAATTATTTGGGAGAAAAGTTCCTTTTACTAAGAGACACAATGTTTTAGGTTTACGATTATCGTTAAAAAACAATTGTATTAAAATCCCAATACAAAGAAAAACCCATTTACTGAAGACTGTTTTAAGTGTATTGCGAGTAAAAAGAATGGAACGAAAGATTCCATTAGACGCATTTTTGAATATTCGTTGAAATATGTTGTTCCCCGAGACTTTTGTTTATTGTGTAAAGCAGAAAGTTATCGCACTTAAGAATGTCAATACAGTGAAAAAAATTCTAAATGTTAATGTTTGGGGTTAATGAACTTAGGCATGAAGAATTGCTGTGAATTAAAAAAAAATAATAATAAAAATGTTTAGAAAACAGAAGTAGTGGCAAGTAGTATAGCTGACAGCAGTCCCAATTTGTAAGTTAGGTTAATAAGGGTGTGTAAAATTGTGGTCGAGTCGTTCCTATTTACCTGGGCAATGCAGATTCATGATGAACTTAATCCCAATAATTTTAAAAACAAATAAACCCTCGACTGGAAATATGAATAATAGAGGCCATGTTTATAACACCAACATAAAATTACACTTCCTCTGTGCACTTTCACACACCACTACCACTTCTAATAAAGCCACGACCCGAACCACCATTTACTTAAATCTCATTCTTCCACACATCTTCGACTTTATTCCTCAGTCCTAATTAATAAATTCTCGATATGTACCATATAATAATAATACTAAAAAAATCGCAATCACTATGTTTATCTATAGACATTTCTACCTTCAACCTCATTCTATCTTTCTTGGTTCTTGTCATTGCTCTCCTAAATCTCGGAACTAGGTCGCATAATTCGACATCAATACTTGATTGTGCAAAAGAAAATATCTCTAACAAAATAAAACCCTAAATTTTCAGACACGCTGCCTCATTAGTTAGACGCCTTTTTTATTTTTGGACGACGCATTTCGACTAAAATTAATTTTTAGGCCGAGCGCGCGTAAAGCGGTGTTTCCACTTACGGATACTATTACAGCCCACACACGTTAAAATTTGCCCAAAATTTAATTATTACCTTCCAATATACCACCAGAATAAAAAGTATAAGCCGCGAATTTCTGTACTCAACTACTTATTGATGCATATTCAAAAAAATAACATCCATCGAGTTCGCGCCCCTAATTACCTCACGTGGAAACAGGCCTTAACGTTGACATTTTCAGCGACCTTTGCATAAACGGAATATTCCAAACATTTTCCGCTTACGATGTCATTTAAAGACCCTTTAACTTATAACTTTTTATTATCAAATATCCCGAGATTCATGCGTGAACCCCTAACATTTGTCCAATTGGTAGTTGACCCACTTATTTTCAAATCCAAAAAGAGCGCATTTTTTACAAAAGTAATTTAAAACCAAGAGGCAATTTCTCCAAGTAAATATCCTTTAATATAAGTTTACACACCTCCACATTTTTGTGAGCACCTAATGTTCTCTAAAACTTTATAAACAATTTTTTTTAAATAAATTTAACAAACAATATCTCGCGTGAAAATATAGATTCCGCTTCCTTGAAAAATTATATGCATAGTATCTGGGAAAACAACCTGGGAATATTTGCTTGCAATTTTAAAAACAATTAATTTTCGATAAGTTTTAATTAAACATTATCCTAAAGTTCATGAGACACGAAACAATAAAATAATTCCAAATATCTTGTTTAGCATGTGGAATTGGTTCAGCTGACTACAATGAATTTTGTCAATACTTTCCAGCTAATTAACAGGAACCTGTATTCCAGCTGTTAAAGCGTTTTCGAAACTCTATCAGATGGCGCTGTAATATATCGGTCAAAAACAGGGCCGTAGCTGGGGGCGTTTAACAGCGCACTCTGAACCTGCTAGCGCTATCAAAAACATTAAATTATATTTTCAAAATGTTTGCTGTAAATATTAAGTTTTATTTGGATATTATTAAAAAAATCAAATTAGATAGATAATCATAATAATTTATTATAATAGCATGCCTTTGCAGCTTAATCGTAAACTTCTTCAATTCTAAACAAGACTATGACATAGTGTGTATCACAGAACACTGGCTTACTGAAATCTGTGTATTTTTGGTCAGTTAATTGTACTTTGCCCATAAAAACAATCTCTGAAGGCTCAAACATCGAATTTTTTGCAATCACAAAATTGGCATCATCAGCTTATGATACCTGACTGCATCTAGTCTCTCCCACAAACAAAGCCTTCTGAATATGTCTTTGTTTGTGGGAGAGTTATACAAAACAAGGTCGGTCCCAAAATTTAACAGTATGCAGGTCATCCCTCTTAAAGAGGGTCTTAAATATGGCTTTCTTATGTACAATCAGAAAAACACCAAATGAAAAGGACATACTATTAAGGTGAACTATTGAACGAGAAATTGAAAGAACCACTTGCACCAACAGATTATTAGAAATTCCATCCTTTTGTCATTCCATTTTCTCACAATTGGTGTGAGTAAGCAATAGCCTTGCTTTTGACTATATTTGCATGTGCCTTAAAATTCAGTCGGGTGTCAATTTCAACACTCAACTATTTTATGATGTTCAATGGTGGTGAAGGCGGAGGCCTTTCTAACATCACTTCAGAATGATTTATGTGAGTGATTTTCTAAATCTGTCAACCAAATTTTTCCCAAGAACTGGTAATAGTGTAATACAACAGTAATTCCTTCTGATATTACGTTTCTTAGATTCCTGGGACTCTTTCTGACCCAAATGAGTTTGAAATTATTGTATACAAGTTGTGAAATGATCCTCTTCGAAAGTTGTTAAGTGGCTCCCTGTACATATTTCCTCATATTGGTCGGCAAACGTATTACACCTATCAAGATCTAGCTCTTCAGATGGAATTGTCATTACCTTTACTCTTTTAAATAATTCTCTACAGGAGTGATAATCCTTAACACCACATAGTGGATACCCTCGTTTCTGCATCCTGAACAATTGCTGTGTATTCAAACTCCTTAAAGTCTCAAATGAAATGTATGCCTAGGAATTTCATTGGTACTGGTTGAATTATCTCAGTTTCTCCTGAATTATTTCAGTTTCTCTATTATGCAAAATAAGTATTGTGTTTTGTCTAAGTTCTTTTTTAAGTGGTTAATATCTCCAAATCTTGAAGTTTCATTTTAGTTTCCCTGTTAAGCTTTTCAATCCTCCAATCGATATTTATCAAGTATAATCCACAAAAAGTCAAAAAAAAACAAAACTGATCCTTGTCGACTCCTCGTATTGTTCCCTTTTATTTTGACACTTTTTCTCACCATAATACGAAGCATAGCAAGACATTGAGCGGCTGTGATCGTTAACAATTGTATAATAGAGATAGTCCCTTAATTACAAAGAAAGCAATAACTTTAAGATACAATCACAGAGTAGGCAAGAGGTCTAAGTTTGAAATAAAAAAAAAATTATAATACATAACATTTATTTACAAAGTAAAAAATTATAATTTCTTAGAAGTAGCAATTTTCTAATTATAAAATTCTCAATTACAATAATAGTCTCTTTTAATAGTTGTACTTAAGTTACAAATTTCGGGAACTACTAATTCTGAGCATACAACAATAAAAAAAAACTTGTGAAATTTGTAATGCCATAAATGTGTTTGTAAAATTCATATAAAAAAATGGAATTCATGTAAAAGGCAAGAAAACATTTCCATTTGTGAATTAAGTAAACTTTTAAGTTGCTAGTTTAAAAATAGCTTATTGTAGCTTTAAAATTTATTGTCATGTGTTTCTATTAAATAATTTTTTCCTTAAATTTCTCCGGATTCAAAAACAAAATTCCTAATACTAGACTTTGGGCACTATCTTAATAATCCAATAAAACAAACTTAAGAACGAACACTATTCACAGCCTTTTGTGCAGCGTCATCTAAATGATCTGCTGATATGATAGGCAATTTTGATTCTTTTATAATCCTTCTAGCTTCTTCGGCATTAGTTCCTTCCAGGCGGACAACCAAAGGTATGTTGAGTTTCATCTTCTGCAAAGCGCCTACAATTCCATTGGCAATAATGGCACAGTTTACAATACCACCAAAAACGTTTACCAGTATTGACTTAACGTTTTTGTCAGCGGAAATTATTTCGAAAGCTGCCCGAACCTGTTCTTCCTTCACGCTGCCTCCCACATCTAAAAAGTTTGCCGGCTCTCCTCCGTATAATTTAATGATGTCCATTGTGGCCATGGCGAGCCCCGCTCCATTAACAAGGCATCCGATGTTTCCGGTCATGCCGATATAATTCAAGTTGTGCTTTTGAGCTTCTACCTCTCTCGGGTCGCTTTCGGAGTGGTCCTCCATGGCAAAGATTTCTTTTTGCCTGAATTTGGCGTTGTCATCAAAGTTAAGTTTAGCATCAACGGAAATGACTTTTCCGTCATCGGTTTCCACCAAGGGATTAATTTCAAGTTGGGTGCAGTCTACTTTTTTGAAGAGCTCCCAGAGCCTCTTGATTTCTGTGGCAGCTTTGGCTGTGCAGTCACCCTTGAATTCGAGGAACTTTGCTATTTCTAAAGCTTCGGTGTCCGATAAACCCTTGTTGATGTCAATGGGGACGTTTTTGATTAAGTGAGGGGTCTTTTCGGCTACGGCTTCGATGTCCATGCCTCCCGCCGGGGAAGCTATAAGTACGGGTCCGTTGTGGGAGCGGTCCATGATGATGCAGACATAGGTTTCTTTAATAATGTTGACGCTTTCGGCGACCATTACTTTCGAGACTTTGATGCCTTCTTTGGGAGTTTGCTTTGTGATAAGGTTGTGGCCCAGCATTTTCTTTGATATTTCTTCTATTTCCGCACGTCTGAAAGAGTCAAAGTAGGTGAATTTGATGAAAATTAAAATTAAGGTACTAACTTGGTTGTGATTTGAACGCCTCCTTTGTAGCCATTGCTGAAATGTCCTTTTCCTCGTCCTCCAGCGAGGATTTGTGCCTTAATAACATATTCTTTTACATCTGAAAACCACAAAAAAAAACATTAGTTAATTGAAAAGATAACGTTATTATACATATTTATTACAAGATAAAATAATCGCAGCATGGCAGTCAAACACTTAAAAATGTCAAGAATTTAAATATTTGAGATTACATAACTTATTATCAACACAAAACTGGAAATAACTTACTGAAATTCTCCAAATCTTTGAATCCATTCTCATCTACCATTCGGAAGTCTTGTACAGCAACCCCATTCTGTCTTAGTAGGTGTTTACTTTGATATTCAAGAAGATTTAAATTCCTTTTGGGCACCTGAATTCAAAAATCGCCGACACATTTAGGTTATGTTTTGGATAAAACGTGTTATCTTTACCTTTAGTAAGTTTGTAGCGAAAGGTAGTTTCCTAAGAGGGTTCCAGAGGGAAGACATTTTTTTCTAGAATTAATAATCACAGTAGTATTTCAACTAATATGCAAGAGCAAAGTTCAACTTCAAAATAAAAACAATTTTTATCTAGCCGTGGAGCCGTCATAAAAACTGACGTTTCTGACAGATGACGTATCTGATAGTTGACGACTACTCTCATAAGTCAGACAACCAGGGCCTTGTTAACATATCCGAAACCATTCTATTTGAAACTTTAAACGAAATAAATAATTTCAAATTTTATTTAATAAAATAGAATATAAACGCCACAAATTTAATTATAAAATGTATATATCTAAAAGAAATAAATAAATTAACGAATTGTATTCATAAAACTGTATAAATCTAAAGCGCTATTGGAAGGGTGCACGAACTTCTTCTTTGACGTCTGCAAAAAAGGCCAAATGCACATATTCTCATCAGTACCAGCAGTAACCAGCTGCTTCCCATCAGGGCTCCACAGGAGATACTGAACTCTCCCTTCATGCCATCTAATTTCCATAGTTTGCTTTTCAAAACCACAATAGATAAAAATGTGGGACTCTCCATCACTAAAAGAGGTGCTCACCTTAAAAAAGTTTAAATTTAGAAAAGTCTTATTCACTCAAATAAAACTTACCACTAGTTCTCCAGATATTGGGTTGAACGATATGGCATCTATTACATGTGGAGGAAGCTTGAGTTTTCTGTATAAAAGCGACCCACTTGCTATGTTAAGTAAAATAAGCCCTTCGTTCTGCGCCCCAATCAAAAGAGAATTGTTCCACGGATGCCAACACAATACTTTCACATTGCACAAGTGCTTAAGTATTTGAGTTGATCTTTTGGCTATGTTCTCTTCTTCGACATTTATTATATTACAACAGGTACCTTCAAACAAAATAGCCAAGTACCTTTCTTCACAAGAAAGCGATATATTTACAATTCGGAAGTCTATGGTACAAAGGATAAGTTCCGGTTCTGTGAACTCTCCAGTGCAATCTGCCTTAAAGTAGTTTATGTGCCCCTTGCTGCAACTCAGAAACAGGGACCCATCAGATTTCCAAGCGAAACTCGTAACAAAACAATTTAAACCATTGCAATTTCTTATCACATGAGCCTACAACATAAATTTCAAACAATTTTACTGCTTTCAGCATAAACATTATTAAAAAATATATAATTACCCTTTTTAAGTTGTGAGCATTTATTATAGCGAACCCGGTGGAGATTAAAGCGACAGCAAACTTGCCACTTTTGCCAGCTTTAATGCAAGATCTCACAGGCATGTCCATCTTTTTTACCGAATGGATGTTTTTATCTAGGTGCCACATGTGCACTGCCCTGCAGTAGACTGCAGCAAAAAATCCGTCAGGGCCCCAGTCAATAGCATTATTGTCTAAAAAAAAGTGTCATTTCAGAAAATTTTTAGAGGAGACTCCATAAATATCGAGCAACTTACTTAAGTTAAAATCTAAGCCGGGCATATCTAAAATATGTAAAGGTGAGCCTATATTCAGATTTTTGTCCTGTCTTCTTATGGGCCATTCGGGTATATACATTTTTTCTTTGTTTTTGCCTATTGTTTTGCAGTTGAAGGACAGCAATTTGCGGGGTATGTCTTCTGTGAAGAGGGTACTCCACATTCTAAAATGTTAATCATAACATTTTCAAATTTATTACATACATATTCAAATAATAACACTTACTTTTTCTTGTAGAGTTCTTTGCGCATCGATTTGACTCCTGCGTTAACATAGTTGGTATCTGGGAGAGTAGATGAATACCTTTCGTTGTCTTCCGGATTATAATTGAGCAAATAACTGGACAATTCCAGATTAGAGCGTTTTGGTATGAAGCGGTCCCCAAAGTTCTGGAATATATTTGGTTTTATTAACAAAATACTGCAAATTGCAATAGGAAAGAAATGCACACCTTGTTATTAGTGAGAGGTTCCAGGTCGGTTTGTATGGGAAAGAGCCTTCTCCCTCTGAATTTCTTGTCCATTTTTATGAAAGGCTTGAGATTAAAACACAAATTGACAATGCCTCTTAAAATGTGTTCAACGTATAAAATTTCAATAACAAAAACTGAAACACGCAATTTTTTGGTAGATGAGGCTTGAACTAAAATGTATCAGGGCTGTATTTGGGTTTTTGACAAAAAAGCGAATCGCAGATCAGCAGTTAAAAATTTTCTATTTCTGTGGTTATTTGGGAAATTTTTGGAGTTTATCTTATTTTTTTCGGGGAACCCTTTTGTTAATAAAAAGAGTATATTTTAAACCATAAAAACCCTTCTTTGAAATGTGAAAACAGGTGCAATATTAACAGTTACATTTTTTTAAGTTTTCTTTTATTTATAGGTCAATTTACTTTGTTGGTTTAGAAAATAAAAAATGTGATATTCATATTTTTTTCATTATTAGTTTTTATTTGTATCATATGTCATAGAAATTAGAAAACATTTTTTTGTATGTTATTATAAATTGGGTCGCAAGGGCTCGCCCGAGTCGACGAGCAGTGAAGCTGGAGCATAGCAATTATATAAATTTTTCGAGGTTTAGAATATAATAAACAGTTTTTGAACAAAATGTTATTATCATTTAGTTTAATGTACGTAGTGAAGTTACGTACGACGAAGAATTTAAAACATTTTAGCTTAATTTAAGTGTGAGAGTATCCCAAAATATTTTTTTTTAAATACTCAAATTGAGTTTGGAAACTACAAAGCTGGTAACAAAATGTACTGCCCTGGTGGCGGCACTGATTCGAACGGTTATTACATACATATTTTTTGCGTAATAAGTTGATCCAGGTCCGTAGAAGAGACTTATCATTTAAAATTAAATTTTACCGGGAAGCCGTTACGCCAACTTTTAATTATAGTTAATAAAAATGAAAATAGTTATAATTGGAAAGACGTTTCGGTTCGGAGATATAATTTTCGTTTATTAGAGTGAATAAAATCGAATAGGCAGTTAGTAAAATGAAAAAAATTAAAAATAATAGATTAAATTAATCGGGAGGTTAAACGTCAAATTTGAATTCTCAAACTGTCAGTTTGGCACCCGTTTAAGGTCTGCTCATGCGCATTCAGTACCAACATCGAGTTCTATGCGGAGAAAGATGCCGTTTAGTGTAATAGTCGCCGCATGAAGTTAACGATTATTTCAAATTTGTAAATACGTTTTTAGTTTATATAAAGTAGTTTAATTATATGTGCGATATAATTTCAAGTAGAAACTCGAATCAGCAATGGATACTCAGGATGTACTTCAAGTGGGAACCCAAATAAATATCAAAAGAACCGATGGTGAGTAGAAATTGAATTCCCTGTCATTACTTCATCCCTGTGGTATTGAGTAAGGCAACTGTCAAATCGGTTTACTCATTGTTGCCATGAGGCTTATTCCACTCGCAAACGTAATATGCACATTCAATTTCTTATTTATTTCTGACAAAAAACCACAGCAGATCGCAAAAAAATCAAGATAGATACTTGTCAAACAGGGCAAGAAATATGACTGTGCACATGTTTCAAAAATAACTGATAATGACAAAAAACAAAAAACATTACAAACACTTCATTTACTCTGATAATTAAAACCCCCCTCAAATTCCAATTATAAGTGAACACAATGCTCTTTTATTAAGTAACATTTTGTTTAAAGCCTATTCTTAGTTATAAGTATTTTGCATTTATTAAAAGCAGATACGCCTACGGTCCTCTTACACCTATGTGTCTCTCTAAATGTATGCGTATTTACTCAGGCACGTGCATTCAATAAATAACAATAGCGAATCACTTTTCTTAAGTTTAAAGACCAATCATGCTAGTGCCCTTTTGGCAACAATTTTACCAGAAATGGGAATTTCAAATATTTCAATTGCAATAAGCTCAGTAGCTTAATGTTCATACTTCTCTAAAAGGATGCCTATATATTAATTGGAAAGCTTGTTTGTATTGTCACGGTTGTTATCTACAAAAATAAATAGACTTCAAGTGGTTATTCCCATCCCTTTGTATACTTTCAAGCACTGGAATATAAATAACTTTATTTAATTGTAGTTTTAAATGCTGTAATACTTTAATATGTCTATCTGTACATTGTAAAATATTTAGTTGGAACATTTCTTAGTTTAGGAAAGGTTACAGTCGATGCTATTTTGTAGGAGAGCTGCATACTGTTAAATGACGAAGAAAACATTTAATTTAGACTTAATTTATACCATTGTATATAGGTTCTTGATGCCGGAGTTTGTTGTACACCATGATAATTAGATAATGTTGGAAATTAAACGAGATTATTCTTTCTATTTGGGATTGCAACTGAAGCCGTTTACTTTTAAGAAATAAAACGAAATAAAATTTAATGAAGATCTGTGCTTGTTATACCAAGTAGGAATAAAAGCAAATATAATAAATGTAAATTAATTTATAGAAGCCTAAGCCAATATTGTTTGTGTTTGTGGTCCTGCACTTCTAGCACAATATCATCTGTATTAGACGCATTAAACTTATAAAAAAAATAATAAAATAAATTCTTATAAATATACATATACACACAAACATCCAACATAAGAAAAAATTCTCGATTCCCTTTGAGACATTATTGCAATAGATTCTTAAGTTCGCCACTATTTTTAATATAAATTTTAATTTTTTGGTAAATAATTTAACTTTTGATATAGTTCTTATACTTTTCGGGATTTCATTATGGAGCTTCCTGCCCAAATACGTAATGCATTTTTGTGATTTTGTATAATTCTATTTTGAGTGGTGCAACTTAGATCTTCGTTTGGTAGCGTATTCATGGTCAACTCTCCTATGGAACCCCTCATTTTTATGCACATGTCTCACAGCCATCTGTATGTATATCCCTCTGACATCCAAGACATTTGCCTCTTTGTATAGCATTTCAGCAGAGTAAAGTTTTGTTTTATTGAGTAAAGTTTTTAGAACAAAATTCTGAGTAGTCTGAAAAAAATTTAAATTGCATTGTTGTAAGCTGAACCCCAACATATTATTTCATAAGTAAATAACAATTTAGTTAATGTGGTGTATATATTCAGCCGCGTAGCTTTCGATAAACTAGATCATAGAATTTTAAATTCTTATATGTAGGATACCATGGGTCCAAAATATGTTCCTGCCAGTTCAGTTATCAATAGTTATTCCTAAGTATTTGACAGAATTTAAGGATTTTATAGTTTGACAACTGCATTAAAATATTGCGATCATTTCTGGATTGGGTAAAGCAATGAAGTATCTATATTCAATATTAACAAATTCTTATTCAGCCACCCTTTTATTTTTGTGCATTTTTTCTTCTGATTTTATGAGACAATTTTATCAGTTTTTATATTTAGCAATGATTAGAGTGTCATTAGCTTAGCATAATAATTATACTGCCTGATTCTATTCGATATCGACAAACTCCGCGAACGCATAGAATTCATAATTTTAGACAGAAATAATAACAATGTGAGGGTCTCACGTTAACAATAAGACCAGAAAAAATTATTAAACATTAAGAGAACAAGTTTAGAAGCACTGATTACTGAATGAAGCTCTATTCATTCATAAAAAAATCACCTTTTTTACATCTGTAGTTTGGTAGAGACGATTTG
>JAUIMW010000363.1:0-18590 GCA_033557785.1 Enochrus cinctus | reverse complement strand
TATATATATATATATATATATATATATATATATATATATATATATATATATATATATATTACCAAATGTTGATATTTCAATATGAAATTATAACATGCTCTTGTGTGTTTTGTAATCAAGATAACTTATACTTATTTTATGAAGATAATTGCAATTTATTTTCGTAACTGGCAATCCATGGTTTGCACACCACTGTGTATTCCATTTTTAAACTCTAGGGCGTTGGAAATCTGACATCTGAAAATTATGAATTATGCAGAAAATGACAAGTGCTGAAGTTTCTTGAAAAACTTACATCAATATACTTTTAGCTTTATATTTTGAATATACTAAATAAAACATTGCACCACGTTATATTAGGTAAGTTTCATAATATTTATATTTTGTTCTTAACACATAACCTTTAATTTGTTTTTATTTTGTTGTAAAATAAATAATAGATGCTTAATTTGCTAAATAATGAATATACAGTATTATGTAATTGTTATTTAACTCTTTCAATTATTTTCTTTTTAACACAAACATTCTTTTTTGTTCGAGACATTCTGCCCTAAAATAATCTGGCTTACTAGTTCGTCCTCCTGTTAATGCTAGAGATCAGGGACTGTTTTAGGTGACTTGTGTAACAATAAACTAGTTGCCCTATTACAAACAATTGTAAGATATAAAATAAGGAAAGATGTTCTGTTTTCAGCGGCATATCGCCCCAGGATATGGAATATGTATTAAAAATAAGACGGGTGATATATATAAAGCAGTTGTGTATTTATGCACTAACAATAATAGACTGAATCAATGTAAATAAGATAACTGCAGTTAATGTTAAGATACCAAGACAGTTTCTTTATCGAACAAATATAAAAACGTTATGATAAATTCTAAATTATCCTGCAGTAAGTTAAAAACACTAACAGGAAATTTACAGTCATGTGTTGGTATTTTGAGAGAGCTCATTAGCAAATGCAATGAGTTTGTCTGCTGGTGTATAATTCTAAAACACAATTTTTGCCTTTTCTTGGGATATTGAGAAACAGAATGTGGCCATTTTTGGTATGTTTTGGGTCATTTGAACAGTTTTTTTTCACTTTGTTTAAATTTAGGGATTTAAAACTTTGAGTTATGTCTGAACCATAAAGGAATTATACTTAAAAAGTAGTCTAGTCACTTACAGTATATTATCCCATTCCTCCGTTATTGCATTTTTTTAAGTGTTTATTTGTGATGACCTGTTTTCTAACTTTTCTATTTAAATAATCCTACAGATGCTCTATGAGATTCAAATCGGGTGATTGACGTGGTGAAAATAATTGTTTTGGAATATTATACAGCAAGCATTCTCATGTAATCAAAGCTATGCTTAGAATCTTGGTTTTGTTATAAAATTCAGTTCCTACCAAGGCCTAATTTTTCAACTAGTGGTAGTAAATTGGCTCTAAGGATATCTTAATATACCCTTTGATTTGATCTATAAATTCTAATTTTGCCACTTCAGATGTGGCCATACAACCTCAAACTAAAAGTTGCAATAGTATTTTTAATGTTCAGTTCTATTCCTCCACACTTTACTTTTTCCATTTCAACCAAAAATATCAAACTTATTCTCATCGGTAACCGTCATCGAAAACTCAAAATCTTTATTTATATGGATTTTAGCAAAGTCAATCTGTTTTTGACTTCGATTTTGTTCTTTAATAAAAGGATTTCTTCGTTATCATTATATCCATTGTTTCTCAATGCAAGTCTTATGGTTTTAGGATTAATGTTCTTTTCTAACTTTTCTCATATCATATTTTAGGACTCACAGATATTTTATCTAGATAAATTTATCTTTCATCTCTTTCATTTAACATTTTAAGATGTCGTTTTCTGGGATTATTTTGGTTATATTTTTATTATAGAAAATAGAGTTAAAACAGCAAGATTTACTGTGTTAGCTATTGCACGATAAGATTTTTTATTTTTGTACATGTTTATAACAATTTTCGTACTAAGGATTCCTTTTATTTTGGTTTCATTTTTGCAATATAATATGAGGTATTTTAGTAAGAATACCTATTGGATTTATTAATCGTTTTCACGAAAAGCAGTAATTTTAAAATGTCACCATTGTTACTAACAGAAAGATTTAGAATAATTTTTATTTTGATAGGGTAGATAAAAGTTACATTACCATTATTATTTTTTCCACTTTATTATTTCATCGTTAATAATAACTTGATTGTTACATTGGAAAAGTCATGATGAAAAATGGCAAAGACCATAATTCCAATTTTCGTTTAATTTACTTATCATTCATCAGCGTATATTGATTCTATAAAACAAAAAAATATTTTTAACTGGCCAAGCTAAAATACTTCAAGAATGTGAAAACTGTAGTTTAGTATAACGTATGTAAGAAGACAACTGGCCAAATATATTCACAGGTTGGTCGAACTTTTGAATTTGAACATAAAACTGTCAACCAGTGGTGTCGCCCTCCTTTCCATGTATAGTTCATATACCATATGTATGTACCCGTAATTATGACATTAATGAGAATTATACAGTATTGCCAAAAAGAGAGCAACTTTTTTTAATTCTATGTATTTCCAAATGGAGTACAGTTAATGAAAAAATTGATAGTAAATGTAACAAGAAATTTGAATTTTATTTGTTATAAGCCTTTTACTTGAACAAAAAGCTAGCAGCTTATTGAATTTATTATTATAAATTATTGTAATAAAATTTAACAATCAAAACAAAAAGTTACATGTATTATTAATGCTGATATATCAATGTTTGGTATAATAATTATTAGCATTAATAATTTCTCTGTATCTTCAAGGCATAGATTCTATTAAGTTCATAATAACTCTGTCAATTTGAGACCATGCACATTAATAAAAACTATGTAATTGATCTTTGTTTAAAACATTTAAAGTTGAAATTATTTTCCAATAGTAGCGCCATCTATGATGACCTTTGAGAACTGCTCCACGTACGAAACTTAGGCTGGAGGACTTTAAAGTGATAGCCTTTAAACTAGTTTTCCCTAAAGTGGATAATCTTAAACTGGAGTTCTACTGTATTTGTCCATTACATTTCCAATGCGATGTAATGGTTCCATTCCATATGGTGAAAAACATCCCCATATCTAGCGTTGCCAAGAGGCCTCTTCTAAGGAGAACATTCCCTTCTTTCACATAATATTTTTGTTTCCTTTCTTTTTTTAAATTTATATAAATGTCCTCTTTTTAAATTTTGCTAATTAATTATTTAATAATGCACAAAAGATTTGATGTAAATTAGCAATCCTATTTTTGTGTATAAAAGTAAAAATCATGTGAAGTTTTGATCTAGTCTAACTTGGGTTGCCAGCACAGGTGAGGTATTGTGTGGTTTGCAAATACCAAATACAAACCAAATCACATGGCCTGAAACAACCAATCTTTTATCTGTTTTCAAACCAAACATAAATGTTCAAACCAACATCAACTTTGGAAATGATTTAATTGGTATCAGTTGTCCTGCTCATATAGTTCATAACTCTGCTTAGCATGAATTTGATTCTATGCCAGTAGATTAAGATTCAATCATCGTAAAACTGTTCAACTTTTTTCTACTTATACCATTAAAACTTAAGCGGTATTTGATGATAAAATGCATTAAAAGTAACACATTTTTAGCTATTGCTTGTATTCTTTACCCCACAAATGGAAATAAAAATTTGTATGCTTTACCCATCAGAGTGTTAAAAAGCTCATTTACTGCCTTAAATGGGTACAATACTTAAAAATAAATACTTTTGAGTTTCATTCTGAAGTACTAAAAATCTGGAATTTTTGGAACAGTATACGTGGGATCAAGACTTTTGAACAAATTTAATTAAATTTATCACTGAATATCACTCTTTTCCATTGTCCAGTTAACAACGGGCATTTGTGCAATATCAATCAGCCCTTTACTTTTTTAGATAGCAATGGTTTTTTAGCAGGATGTCTATTAAACGCTCCGACATTTTGTTTTGGTAAAGGCTAAAATTTTCTCTGAAAATTTTCCATGTTTATATGATTGATCAAATTTCTTGCTTCACTTGTTACTGTTTTATTTTGACCTATCTTGTATGAAAATCATTACAATACTATTCTTATTTTTCCCTGTAACATGGAATACAACAAGTTAAAACCTACAGTTGCTATCATAATGCCCATTAACCCATTGATTTATTATTCTCATATACTCATAATATTATTCATAATAGACTTGAAACAACATAAAATATTTTACTTGCTGCATCATGGTTTTTTCAATTTCAACTATTGTCTTCGCTCTTTACTAATTATATGTGTAAAATATTTTACTGACAGTAATCTAACTTTAATATGAGGTTTTCATATTTGTTAAAACATCGACGAAGTTACTACGGTAGGAGATTTAAATTAAAAATTATAAATTATTTTATTCACGACTGTAACATGTTTGTTTTAGCATTGTAATCACAAGTAGCTATTAATTAGACAGTAATTGAATTATAGTTAAAAGTATTTTCATTGCAGAAAATGCCTGGAGATGAATCCGGATCGACTGATCGTCAAAAGTCTTCTATGGAAATATTATCAGAATTGTTCAGTACTTTTGATGCAGAACCTCCTGTTATTGTAAAAAAAGAAAAAGATTCTCCAAAAAGACATAAAAAATCTAAGAAAAAACATAAACATAAAAGTAAAAAAGAGAAAAAACATAAGAAAAAATCAAAGAAACGTAAGAGAAGCTCTAGTAGTAGCAGTGGCAGCTCAACACAAGATTTAGCAGAACTACTTATAAAAACAGAAAGAGAAAATCCTGATAAAAAAATTAAAATTGAGAATGCATTTGACTGTAATACCTTAGAAGAAGCCATAAAAAAAGAAAAAGATATTTTAAATGTAAATGTAGATGTCATTAAAACTGAAGAAACTAAAAATAAAGACACTAATGGCACAGAGATCAAAAATAATTGCATAGAGTTTTCTTCCCTGTTTGAATCCACTATACTAGAAATAAAAGAAAAACAAGAAACTGAAAATTTGACTGATTTTTTAATTGATAAAAATGAACTGTCTGATTGTTCGGAAGGAGAAATTAAGGAAAAGGAAAAGAGTCACAAAAAGAAACATAAACATAAAAAACATGATGATAAGTTAAAAGAAAAAAAACATAGAAGTCGTAGCAAAGAAAAAACAAAATCGGAATCTGATACTAGGAGAGACATAGAAAAATCCCCTCATAGGCAGAGAAGTAGAAGCAGAGAAAGACGTCATCGAAGTAAAGACAAATACAAAGATTCTTACAGAGATGAATATAGATATAAGGATTATAAAAGCAGGGAGTTTGAAGATTCAAAATATAAAGATAGGGATTTTTTCAAAAAACTAGATAGAGATATCGAAGAGATTAAAAGTAGACGCCATAAAGAAGATTTATTTTATAAGTCAGATGAAAAAGAAGGAAAATGGTTCATGAGAGATAGGTAAATATTATAAATGCTAATAATAAATATAATTTTATTGTATTGATTTAATTTCAGATATAGGGGATATAATGATCGTGAGAGGTCATCTTCTAAAGAAAGAGTGAATCATATTGATAAAAAGAAACTTTTAGAAATTGCAAGAAAAAATGCAATTCAAATGATGAAATCGGGTAGCCTTCCTGGTGCTTTAAATTTAGGTCCACAAGCCCAAGAAAAAGTTATTGCTGCAATAAAATCTGGAGGAAAAACCATAGAAGAGTTAACTGATTTTTGTAAAACGCTATCGAAAAAGGAAGAACTTGGAGATTTGTCGAGTGTTTCTGAAGAAAATGCAAGTGATAGTGAATCGGAAATTCCATTTCATCATCCTTTTCAAATTAAGGAAAGACCGTCATCAATTACTATGAACATAAAGGTATTTGAATTTTTTGTTTAATTTGTAGGGTACGTATTGTAATTAAAAAAATTAATAACAATTTTATTATTTTAGAATGCTATTCCTCTTCCTTTAAAAAGTACTCAAGAAAGAGCGACTGAATTAAGAATGCAATTCCCCGTTAGCAGTGGGCAACAACACAGAAAAACTGAAAGTGAATGGGTTCCAGTTTCTCCAAAGAAACCAGAACCTCTACGTGTGCCACCAGTTTCGGTTCCAAATATACCGATACCCATAGAACCTTTTGTACCAAAACCTGTAGAAGCTCCTCCTATGATTATGGGAACTAGTGTAACTCCTGGACCACAGGTTTTTCCTAGTCAGAAAAATATTCAGGTATTAAATTAAAACTAGTAAAAATTTCGCATTTCATTGTGTTTTGTTTAGAAAATATTAAATGAATAGCATATTATCACTAATTATATATTTCAGTGAAATAGAAGTGAACAATATCTTTTGGATTTTTTAGTTTGCCCACCTTTTTTTTGGAAGACATTCAATTTTGTTTAATGCTGTTCATTACACTAGACCATAATTCTTTCTTAACTTGTACCCCTCTGTGTTTTCATAACCCTGCAGCTGCAACTCAATCAAACATTTTTTTCTTACTTCTATAAAGTAAATTCTTCCATATACTACCTAATATTAACCACTTGCTCTCTCAGAGACTTTAAAGACTACAATAACCTATCAGTAGTCGTGCTTAATGTCAACTTTAAAGTATGATTATAATTTTTCAAAGCACTGTGGTATATTAATGAAATACTAGAAAACAACAATATTCAATACAAATTATCTATGATATGTAATTTTGGTTGTGAAAGTTAATTATTATTATTTTTGTTATAAATAACTATACTTTGGCCTTCAAGATCTTTATTAACTGATTCATTTAATGCAGGAAATAGGCTCTTCTATCCTACTTATATTTAAGTTCTAAATGTATACTGATCTCACTATTTGCCTTAATCATAGCCAAAATCCTTCTCAAAGTGTTTTCATTTTCATTTCAAAATTTACAATTGTAGATAGACACTTGGTTGTAATGAAAGGTATTTATTAAATAGTTGTACTTATGAAATGTCTGTATCGTCAACAATGACATTTTTTCATGTTTTCATTGGCCAAATTGCAATAATTAAAACATAACCATCTCATTTAATATTGGATGCATACAGTTCATGTATTTCTTGTCTTATGCATGAATGGCATACACCTATCTGAAAAATAATGTTGGCTGCCTGTCAAAGAGACATACATATTAAATCGATAACTTCAAAAGTAAGAGCCAGACTGTTTAACTCCCATTCTGCATTGTTAGCCTTATATTTTAAGGGGATCATTTTTGTCTATATTATATTCAAGTTTATTTTCTTTTGATAATGACTCATGCCTATAAAATTGTGCAGGCTTTAGAGGCCTCATTATATGCTTGTGTTATAAAATACCTGTTTGTCCCAACATTAATAATTGTTACTTTTTGCAGCCTCAAATAGATATTGCTTCAATAGTATCCCAAAGATTGACTGCCATGAGGAAACTCCAAGAAAATCCACATGATGTAGAAGCAATATCAGAAATGTACAGAGCCCAAAAAGAGGTGAGTAATTAAACAATAAAAAATTATTAATGTTAACCTGAATTACTATTTTTTCCCATTATAATATTTTAATGTTTAGAAAAAAATATATTTTTTTTTTAATAAAATAAATATAATATAAAATGTAAAGAAAATATGCTTTTTATACTTTGAGAAAAAGAAACTTTTAATATTATGTATTTACAGAACTGCCTTGATAAAGTTACACAGTATCAGTGCTATATTAGATTAGATATTTGGTATTTATTGGTGATTACATTGCTAAAATAACTTAATATATAAGTCTGCATATACTACAGTAAACATATTATTGATAAAAATGAAAAATTTGGAACATAACAAATATTGCTGGGAATTCATGTTTGAGGAACGACTTTTTTAGAGACAAATCCGAAATTTGAGAAATTTTGTAATTATTATGGCAACAACTGTTGTTCAATAGGTATAGCCAATGTGTGTTCTTTTTAAAATCTTCGTTTTATCTTCGATATTTATTTTTTGGAATCACCTGCAAATGCATCGAATGCGGAGATTCTGCTTTAAATCAGTTCTTTACAGTCTAAAATGATTAAGACCATAAAAATTAGAATTTTGGGTATGGGCTTTCCTTTCACCTTATAAGAAATACATGTAAATTAAAGTACTTTGATGTGCAAAAATAGATCATAATAGTAAATAAAAAACTTCTCAAATTATCGGTAAGTACTACTAATCTCAAAAAAAAAAAGAAACAAACAGTTTATTGCCAGCATTTGTTAAGTTCAATTATGAGTTTTTAAGAAATCATAAATAAAAAATGAATTAGAAACATTCCTCAAAAAAATTGGTAAACAAATGTAAAAATTTGTACTGTTCAAACATTTAGTTGTTAGGGCTAAATTAGGGTTAAATAAATAAAAAGTTCTCTACAATTCTACTACAGAGATTCACTAAAATCTAAGCTACAAGGTCTGATGAAATGGACATACTCGTGTCTTACCACTTTATTGTGAATTGCCGTTTAGATGTGGTAAGAAATGTCAAACTATTTTTTATGTATGAATGACAATAATACTATTGGTAGGTTCAGACCACCTCTAGTTAGTCTATATAACTCAATAAACTATATAAATTTTATAAAAGTACATTATTTCAAAATCCTAAATTTTATGAATGTGCTTATAAAACCTTGTAGTGCTAGATATATTTGTTCTGTAGTGAGGTTGATTAATTTGTGCGTTAGTGTAATTAAGATTTCGTATCCATGTTAAAAGTTTTTATTTTATTTCTAGATGAATTCTTGGGCTGAGAGTAAACAACAAATTGGGCAATTTACTGGATCAACAGGAGCACAAATATTATCACAACAAGAATTATCATCTGGATACCAAGTATGGGCGCGAAAGGTAATTTTAAAAAATATTTATTTTCCTTTCAGATTTACAGGAAGAACTCAAAATGAATCTGAACCTTTCTACTAAAATAGTGTTTACACTTTCGCTATTAAAATATTCTTGTTTTTCTTATTATATATATATATATATATATATATATACGATAGAGAAAGTGTAAAATAAGTAACAAAAACAATTTATTTATACAATTTTAAATTGTATAATGTAATTGTTTATAACTTGCTTTTAACAAATTTTCAGGTTATGATTGTTACTTTTTGCAATCATTTATTTGTAGGCACAGACCATTTCTATGTAGTATGCAGCATACTGTATGCTATAAATGGAATCTATGCCTGCTTTTTATATACTAAGTGATATTACCAAAAGGCAATGAAATAAAATTATAAATGTTAAACTAATATTAATATTCATTTATGTTATACAAATAATTGTATTAAAGCATTATCATGAATTTCTGATTTTGAATATAATTATAGCTCCACAATCTTACTGAGTAAATACGAAATTTCCTATATGCAACACTTTACTCAAAGTATCTTAGGTTGTCATTCTCTTAAATTTTTGTGATTTTGTGGTCACTTGGTGAGTGTGTGGAACTAGTATGAAATATGAAAAAATAATTTTTCAGATGGTAATATCAATTAGTATCGGATTTTGTAAGGAAGAAATTAAGGCGTATCTAATTTCAACATTACAGAATCTGTTACCTGAGAATTTGTTTCAGGCATTTAGATCATCTGAATATCAGGTTATGAAGATGAGGACCTGCTGAAATACCTCGATGTATTGGTAAGTTAACTGCTGAGTTTACCATCATTTAATTTCCAAAATATTTGTTTTAATATTCAATTATACATTTTTTGAATTTGAAATTGCATATCAAAATTAAATTATCAATTAATTGAACATGTGAATGTGAAGTATTGGTAATTCTTTAACAAATCACTTTAAAATGTGTCCACAATAAATACTTTTATGTATAATACTAAATAATTTGAATTTAGTAGCCCTCCAATTATTGGAATTAGTGTGGCAGTAGGATATTTGGGTAACCAAAAATGCAAAGAAAATTTTTTTATTACTAAGAGAAAAAATTGCCTTATTTTTTCCAGCATAATGAAAATTTTATGTCCATTTGCTTTTTGGAGACAATAAAAATACAGTTCCATGAAACTGAAATAATAAATAGAAATTTTTTTTGAATGCATTATAGAAAAAATATTAGGGCAAAATGTGCTGCAAAAATCCAAACAGCGTGGTGGAATTTTCTCCTTGGAGAATTATAAGAAAACATAAAGAGTAATCGTGAGGTGTTATCTGTCGACAACATAATCTTAAAATATTAATGATTTTTTTTAACTGTATAATATGTATATTTTTTTGTGTGCAAAAATGTCGAGTTTTGAGTAGAATAAGCGTAATTTGCAGGAACTTCTGATTTACTTCTTCAAATTGAAGAAATCTGCAGCTGAGGCGCTTTGATTGCTTGTAGAAGCATATGGTGAGGTTACCTTAAGTAAGAGAAGTTATCGTCAATCAAAAGTTTTTAGAATTAAATTTTTAATTTTGAGTATAAATTTGTTTTTACATTTTTAGAACTGAAAATGCCACATTTTAGAATTGACAGTTTTTACAATCTCTCAACTCACTTTTTGGTTCAGTTTTGTTGTTCTTAAAAAGCTAAATCCAGTTATACCAATATCTGATTACCAGGTGTGCAACTGTCCAATTTTCTAGGAAAAAAATTAATCTATGCTACAATCTGTGAACAATATAAAATAAAATTCTTAAAATTTTTAAAGACAAAGATATATAGAAAATATGCATTGTGTCATAGGATTTTGTTAAACCTTGCTTCGATATATCTATCTTTTCAATGCAGATTTGTAATTAGTTCATATAAAAATATTTAATAAAATATATTAAATTGCTTTTTTTATTTGAATTAGTTTGACATTTATTAATGATATATTTGAAATATAGATAAAAATAATTGAAATTAGTCTAGTATGATTTCCATCAACAGAAAAAAAACTAAACAAACATATGATATGAAATGAGAATTTAAATCTTTCCTACAAACTAAATTGCTATCAGATTATTTGAAAAGAAAAAAAGAAGTTTAAAAACTGGTGCTTAATAAAAGGACCTACATGAGAAATTTTTATGGCAATAATTGCTCAACAAATTCCTAATAATATTATGCATATTATCGAACATAATTAGTTTAGCATGTTCAATACAGATTCTGTATAGTTGGTAAGAAGTATTTTATCAAGTGATACAAAACATTATAAATGTTACACAAAAAATGCAACTAGTGCTAAAAAGTAATTAAAAAACAAAACAAAAAACACAGCTCTGTTTGAATACAGAAATATCAGCCAATGGTGACTTCCATGGATTTGAATGAGTTTAATGAGGACATTTAAACTTGCAGATTTGTTATAAAAAAAGTAACTAAAAATGTATTTTTTAAGACATATCGGCACTTAATTTATATAATTCAATAAAAATTACAATTTTGTTCTGATACAAGTTCACATTTTTTTCATGTAGAAATTGTAAACTAAACGTGAAAATATCTATGAAAATAACATACAATTTATTTTTTATTTATTTATGCATTCAAAATTAATTATGCAAAAATATATCATTATATTCTATTTAACATTTGAGTGAGGTTAAACATTATTTTTAATATAGAAAATCATTTTTTATTTTTTTAATATATAAAGTTTTAATAGGATCAACTTCAAACTGCAGCTCCAGTATCAGGTGGAATGGGAATGCATCTTTTACAAAAAATGGGCTGGAAGCCAGGTGAAGGTTTAGGCAAGGAAAAGACAGGTGCACTGGAACCATTGTTACTGGAAGTAAAACTAGATAAAAAAGGAATTGTGGCTAAAGAAGAGCAAAAAACGAATAAGCGCATGGTGAAACCACAAAAAGCACCACATAAGAATGTCATACAGGGCAAACATCCTGTATCATTATTAGGAGAGTATGCTTCTAAGCATAAGTTAGGTGTTCCGCAATATTCTATTGATTTTGAATGTGGACCTGATCACAAGAAAAATTTCTTGTTTAAGGTAAATGAAATATTTATTAATGGTAGGTTTCTTTATAAAATATAGTTTATTTTAGGTTGTCTTAAATGGAATAGAATATAAACCAAATGTAGTCAGTCCAAATAAAAAAGAAGCAAAAGCAAATGCGGCCACCGTTTGTTTACAACAGTTAGGGATACTGCCACCTACATAAATGTATATAACATATTATTAAATGTATATTTATAGTATTATTATTTAAATATTATTAAAAAACTGACAACTTTTTTATTCATTGAATTTTAATAACCCTTTATTTAGAGTACACAAACAATTTCAACATACAGTACATAGGGTAAATTCACTTTGATATGTCATATTGATTTTCCAATTCTATTATTTTTTTTACATCTACTTGCTAAGATTGATAATTGATTTTACCCAAGTTGTATACCATAATTATTTCTACCCCTACAATCAAGAGGTAAGAGACGTGTTTTGCATTTCTAGAACTTAATTTCATTGTTTTTTTTTTGTAATTTTGTTTAATTGTTTATTGGTTAGTTTATTTTTTTTATGTTACAAAAGCTTTTATTTATTTTCCTACACAAATATATTTATAATTAAGAATATTAGATCATTATAAAATATTTTTTATCTCCTGACAATTAAGTATTCCAATTGAGCCATGTCAGTCGTCGGTGACTGACACTACATGGCTACTTTTATCTTTTTATTTAGCGCTGTCAGTGATCGAAATAAATAAAAATATTTAAATTCTTATATATCCTATTAAATAAAACCTAAATACAAACTTTTTTTTTTTAATTTTACGAAAAACCCAGTTGGCGTTCAATGGGTTAAATTAGTCTTTTACAATTTTCAAATGGTGATACTGCCATATTAATTAGGAAATTTTGCCATATCCTTATTCCCCAAGTGATTTTTTATTTATTTCAAAACTAAATTCTAAAGATGAAATATGTAAAAAAAAAAATTTTTTATATCAAAACCAAATTGTTTTTATATTAGTGGAATACAAAAATGTGTAAGATGATGACATTAAAATCCAGCCAGATGATATTATGCCCAGACTGCAAAAAAAAAAAAACAATAGCGCCATTATCTCAGTTGATAGAAATTGTCAATGAATTAAAAACAAATACAAAATCTAAAGACACAAAATCATCAAAGACATCATACAGCAAAATATTGAAGGGTGAAAAAGTAACTGAAAATATAGTAATAGTGAAAGCTAAAGACAAAGATGTAGAAGCCAAAACAATCAGAGAAGATTTAAGAAGCAATATAAATCCAGCAGAACTGAAAATAGGTGTAAAGATGGTAGGAATAACAAATGACGGAAGACTCATAGTGAAATGTAGCATGAATGAATCAAAGCAAACAGTGAAAGAAAATGTTCAACAAAACTAAGGGAGATATAGCATCCAAGAACCAATGTTATTAAAACCAAAATTAAAAAGGGTTACATGGGACCGAACATAACTAAGAAATTGTCGAAAAAAGAATAGCCCAAAATGAACTGGATCCAGAGAAACACAAAATAAAAGTGATTCAAAGAACTGAAGTAAAACAACACAAATTTAGCATTTCAATTGAAACAAACTACAACTGTATAATATTTGAGGATCTTGGAATAATGTGTTACTAATGTAATAGTTTTGGACACAAACCAGCAGACTACAGAAGAAAGAAAGAAAATCAATATAAATTTTTTAGAATAATACACGAACAAAAACGACAACACAGTAAATAAGCTAAATCAAATATAGTTACTTTTAGTATTCATGAGCCTGGGGGCGATCTGTGTTACAGAACACTAACAAATGACAAAATAGGCTCCATAAATTTATTGAATCATAGGGTTGTTGCCGCTTTCTGTCATTCTGTGCACGTCCCATGGTGATATCATGATAATTACAAAGTGGAGCACTAAAGTAAGTGAAATCGACCTAAACCGGTACAATAGTGAAAAAAACTTGGAAGTTTGTAGAGTAGAGCTGCCAGATTTGAACTTAGTACTTTTAGCAGTCTATCGAGCACCAACAGGAGAAGAATAAATATTTCATGAAAATGTTTGTGAATTGCTAGAAGAAACAACATTAAAATACAAAAAACATTTTATAGCAATAGCGGGGTGATTACAACATAGACATAAACAAGGACTCAAGGAAAACACTTTAATGGTAACAGGAGAATGTGGAATTTATTATGCCTTCAAGAATAACAACCCAATCAAGGATCTGTATGAACAACATATATTCAAACAAATAAAAATCAACATGAAACATAGTCAAATGGAAAACTCAAAACATACACAAAGATCTTAAGGCTCAAAGCAGCATCGCTGGAGATTAATTAAATATATTTTTTTCATGTGTGGAACGCAATACAACAGATGGAAAACCAGAGAGTGCTGTAAAAATATTACAAATGGAGATTCATTTTCCTATACTTCAAGACACCTGAAGAAATTAGCCAAGTAATAAAACAGTTAAAAAAGAAAACAACACACGACATAGTCGAGATGTCAGTTTCATCATTAAAGTAAGTTTCACAACAAATATCGACACCACTATTATATCTGATAAACAAATCATTCAGTGAGGGTACATTTCCAAACTTGTTGAAGAGGGCTAAGGTAATTCCGATTTACAACCCTTGGTGGAAGCTGTCCTGCAGGCATTTGATGAGGGAAATATACTCAGATTGCCTTCTGTGATCTGAGCAAGGCTTTTGATTCTGTGATTCACAAAATATTGCTCGGCAAGTTATGGCGATGTGGAGTCAGAGGCTGTGCATACGAGCTCCTCAGATCCTACCTGGGAGAACGAGTTCAGATGGTGACATGGCAGGGAGAGGCATCAAAAAGGGAAGAAGTGATATGGAGAGTACCTCAGGGGTCGGTCTTAGGGCCGGTGTTGTTTCTCATGTACATAAATGACCTTCCTGAAAATGTGAAAGCACACACAATATGTCTCTTTGCGGAAGACACCTGTCTAATAAACACTGAAAAGGACATCACAATGTTAGACGACAAAAGAAAGGCATGTCTTGAGGATTTAGAGAAATGGTTCAAAATAAACAACTTAAAAATGAACATAGATGTTCGTGCAACTCGAATGTGCCGCCAAATTGAATTCATTAATATCATATTTGCGTTGATTTTCAAAAAAAAAGGAGGAGAATGTAAACAACAAAAATTAAAAAATCATCGTATTTTTTTTGTCGTATTTTTGCTGGTGAACTGCCTGGTATCAGAAATTATTGGAGCTGGCTAGCCCATGAAAAGAAAAACTAGGCAGAATTCAGAAAAGGACACACTTTGGAGCGCATTCAATAGAGAATGCACAAATACTCACCTGGAGAGACAATCCAACCAAGATCGGTGAAGTTCCTTGGCATATATTTTACAAAAACTCTAAGATGGAATGTGCACATACAAGAGATTACAAAACAAAGCAATTCGAACCTTATGTGACGTTGAACATAATCACTGCCGCTGAGAACTTTTTAGGAAGACTGGAATAATGACAACGGCGTAACGGCAACAGTAATTTAAAGAAAGGCAAAGACTTCCACGGAAAAAACACCAGAAATACAACAATCTTCATTTACCCATTTCTTTGCATTTAAGACTTATGTAATATTTTTGTTTTGTACATATACATATTACATACAAAAATATTGAAATTTTTATTAACAAATCTTTTTTTTACTCTTCGAATGATGGGATGAACTACTTACTGTAGTGATATTTTTATTTTCTACATCTGGTAATATAAAAATGTTTTTTCTTATAATCACATCATATTACCACTCTGAACAGCAGCCCTTTACACTGCTTCATACTATTAATTGACAATATTTCGATAAAATATAACTCTATTTGCATGTTTGGCGAGAGTTGAGAAGCAGAGTTTAGTAGTATTGTTATTACTGAAATCTCGTTTGGTAAATATATTGGATTAGTATTTCATAAAAATAGTTCATTATATATGATAAAAAAGAGAAAAATTGCAAATTTATTTTGTATCTTTTTGTTATCTGGTTGGTAAATTTTCAATTTCTCTCCTACAAAAATCTGAAAAGTTAAACATTTGCTATATCTACATGAGACATTAAAATTATAGTAAAAAGAGAAAACTTGCTACCATGCACTAGTCACCTTTATTTAGTTATATAATATGCATTCATTAAATTTTTGTTCTTCGTTTATATAAAAAAAAACATCTTTCTCATTGTCTGAACAAGACTACAAATACTTAAGTCCTGCGATAAATACTATTGCACAAATTCAGCGAACTATAGAGTCAAAACAATTTTGGGAAATTCCATGAAAATATACATGAGTAATCCCCATGCTCATGGTGTAAAGACAAGTATGAAATTATACCAAAATGATATTTTGGACGGGGTCGTCGAGCCTCTTGACCATGTTTAATTCTAGTCATTGGATCATCCAGCAAAATTCTGCTCCAGTTTACAAGGCAAAGTTCAGAGAGCCAATGACTGGAAGCACACTCACGGGAGTTCATTAGAGCTGAAGATTGACCTTCTGGAAGTCCAGATTTAAATCCACTGTACTAGGAATTGCGGTCAGTCTTGGAAAACATGGTCTATAGCAGACGACATCCAAATTTGGAGAATTTAAAGCTATCATTGAAGAAAGCAATGGTCAATTTTTCGATGGATGTCGTACTTGCTGCCATTGATCATTAGCAACCATGTTTAAAGGTCTGTGTGAGGGCAAAGGGAGGGCATTTTGAATAAGATTTTTTTTTCATTTAATATGACATATGTAAGTATAACAGAATAAAACATCATTTGTAACATGCACATTTTTTTTATCGTAATCTAAAAATTTTGTGACTGTATTTATGGCAGGACTATGTACTTATACGTCAAAGTAAAAAATCATTGAACAAAATATAACTTGAATCATTTTATTATCAGTTGATTGTTAGTGTAATCAGTCAAATATAATTATTGATGACTACATAAAAAGAATAACATGGAAATTTCTGTGGATACCAGAATAAGAGTCATCTCCGGATTTTTTTTAGGAAACAAGTTTCATCAGGTCTAGATACAACTAGAAATTTCCAAATATAGGACTTTACAAATCACAGAGATCTATACTTCACTAGGTCCGGTAAATTGCAAATTAGATTGAGAATCAAAAAACTTTTACATCTGTTCTATGTGTCTCATGGTGTAATTTTAGTCTTTAGAAGTGTCAAACATTTTTTAATCGTCAGCACATAAAAGAGGGAAGTGAGCATTAACAAATAAAAGAAAGAAAACCAATCTAAGATTACTCTCCTGTGGTACAGGCAAGGTTTGATTGTAAATAATAACCTGTTGAAGTCTACCTACAAGGTAACATCAACTCAAGGTAATCTGATATTTTATTTTCAATGAAACTATATATCTTTTTTTGTATTCATATATCTTAGATATAGTGAGTATAACTGACACTGACACATTTTTGAGTACCTATTGTTGTATGGTTGAACATTAGAAAAATTGTTCATTTTTTTTTTAATAACTTATTACATTTTCAGACCTCAAAATATTCATTGTACAAATTTTGATTAAGGCTTAAAATTAAAAAAAAAACCGAAAGTTATCCTAACAAAAATGCTCTCTATCTCTTCTATCAGCATTTGAGTCACCATGGCTGGGCCATAAACAGAAATAGAGAGAGTCCATCACCTCCTTAGAAAATCAAATTTCTACTAAAATCACAAATTATTTAAAAATTGTTTGTTAACCACTCAGCTTATACTGGATTATAAATCCCCTAATCCTAATTTGTTGTCTTTCTATACACCAAATTTAAGTTTTGTATGCATGCCTGCATTTAGAAAGTTGTAAATTTTATGAAAGTTTCGTAGTGTAGTAGAGACAACACATGTCAGTGTCATAATCTAGAGTGTGTTGATTTAACAAAAATGGCAATAATAAAACAAAATAAAAACTATATATTTTTTTATTCTCATTTATATACAAATTTCAAAATCTTAAGGAGACAATATGGGCCATATTAATTTGGAAACTGTTTTAATATTTAGTCAAAAAATAAGATCTAAATAAGTTTCCTAGGTATACTGTTTTTATCGCAAATTAATATGGCTCTATTTCGAACCTTCAAACCCTTTATTTTTTTCGGATTTTAACAATTTCTATTATAACGTAAACAAAAGTGGTATTTATTTAGTTGACCTAATGACCATAGGAAATGTTTAATTACTAAATAAATCAATTTTATGAAAATAGAAGTTGGGCCTGAAAGTATGATAATTAAGTATGGATTGTTACTCATATTTTATATCCATTTTGCTAAACAAGTTTGAGCTTAAAAGACTATCAATGTAGTGGAAAAGCGCATCAAACTAAGCATCAACCCATTCTTAATTTTTACTATTTGTACATATTTGTCTACATTTTTAGTTGTTGCTCTATACTTTTCATATTTACCATCGATGAAACAAAAAATGTTGACACATGTACATATAGTAAATAAAATCTATATTTTCATAATGCGAGTTTAGTACAAAATATTGTAATTTTTTATTTAATAATTAAAAAA